>CAUYLG010029976.1:0-70969 GCA_963573385.1 Cacajao melanocephalus
TAGGACTTCTCCAAGACGGTGGGAGCTCTGTAAACTGTTGGGATGGGAGATAGGAAGTGGCCACAGCTGAGGCCCAGATCCAAGAAGATAAGCAATCCAAGTGATCTTTCTCCACTAGGAAAGAGGAGCAGCTCCAAATAAACTTAGTTAATATTCAGACAACCTTAATACAAGAAGGCCATGTAAATTAAAATGGGATTTCATGAAGGAAAAAAATTCTTCCAAGCCTATTATCATGCTTATCTCTTCATCTAAAAGTGGTTAGGACTTAAAAGTATTTTTGTTTTGTTTTGCTTTAATACAGACTTCTCTCTCCCTGGCCTCTAGGCATCCTGTACCCTGGCAAAGCAAGGAAAAAAATACTTCAAAGCAAAAAATCAAAATTCTGCCTTTCAAACACATCAAAGTGCAACTATGTTCCAGGATTCCGGATCCTTCACATTAGGTGGGAAACTTTATTATTCCCTCATATCAGACAGAAGCCAAGTGCTCCAGGCTGAGTGAATCTCCCCATCTCCACAAAACCCTGTGTTCTTGCCCAAAGATGAGAGTGATAAACCTCTGCCATTTCTGGGCGAGGCCATCCATCTGAGATCCAAAATATAAGGCCAGAACATAGAAAAGCACAGTTCACATGAAATAATCCAGAGGAATTTTTTTTAAGTAAATGAAGGCTTTAAATGGATCGCCAGCCTTGTAGTCAACCAAGATTAGGAGAGACTTGCATCCCACCCCTATCCCGAAGGTGCCTGGCGCTTCCCACTCCAAATGCTCAGGAAAATGTTTCAGTCAATAAAAGCCAAATGAGGCCGATGGGCTTGATAAATGAGAAGCCAGAAAAACCTTTTACCCAAAGAAGTCTCGACACTTAGTCATACAGCTCCAGACCATTTCATTTGTACATGAGTGCGTCTACTCTGACTTCCCCTTGTATTTTGCAGACAGAATTTTGTTTACAGGATCGATGAATTCATGGCCACAGACACCCACTTTTGACAGCTGACCTGTCAAGATCAGTGCCTGAAAAACTAATTTCCAGCGCTATTAAACAAAACAAGTACTGCTGCTATTTGATAAGACAGCTACGGTTTTCATTCATTGCTGAGATCTGCTCTACCCAAACCAGAAATGTGGATGGAGCCAGAGGTTACAGCACAATCATCACTTGAAAGGAGATATATGGTCTCAAGATCTGATTATGACAAACAACTGTGCAAGAGATCAGCCAATTGGAGAATATATTTCACAAACCACTGGTCTCAGGAAAATATATTTCCCAAGTCAACAGGGGTGTTTCTTCAAGTTAGTGTTTCTGAGCTGTAAGATGTGGGGATTTGGGACTTTGTGATCTTGTCCTTAATAAATGTAGGGTTATTAACCCTAAATGGGACAGGTATCCTTTGGAAGATTGGGCTTTGTGATCTGTAGCCTAGTTATAAAGGTGTCTTAAAGTGTCATTCTCTTTTCATGGGGAGGAAGAACAGAAAGGGGTGGCAATCTAACTGTTTTACAGCCCAGAGACAGAATATAACCAATTTCATATATGGAGCATTGTAAATTCCTGTGAAGGGAGAGAGGGAGGGAGGACAGGAGGAAGGGAGGGAGGGAAATAACCCCAAATATCATGTTTAATAATATCCAACAAGACAATGGATCAATAAGCTACACTGTCACAATTTTATAGCTCAGTGACAAATACTTTGTTAGTAAGTTTGTCTCAAGGTAGTATTAGAAATTAAGAGGTGAAGATTTTATGGCCATGTCTATCTACCTCACAACCACATCTGAAATCCCATAAGAGCTGTGTTCTCATCAACCAGTGACTGCCATCATCTGAGTACAGGTGGCCCCAGCCTCAGTGATGATGGCCATAGTGGGTCTGTCATTCTGTCAGTGCATGGGCTTTTCTAACACAATAAGTCATCCATTAGGGTTTTTTTTCTTTGTTTACTTTTACTGGAAGTAAACTTTTATTGGAAAGCAAATGCACTCAGAGTATGTTTCAAATGATCACAGCCTTAAATAGGGGTGAGGTGAAGGGGAAATCAATATCTTGAATGAGCTTGAATTGGATATTTGGCCAGCACTAGTATCAGATAATCCATTGCAAGTCTTAACCTTCAGTTAAATGCAGGAACAGCATGCTTAGATACAAACACAGCACCTTGGAAGGAGATATGAACATCTGAGGGTAAAATATTAAGATTGGTAGCCAGGATTCCTGAAGTAAGGTATAACTTGAGAGTTCATTTTGGGAATCCCAGCATATCAGAGCCAATGAGCCTGGGCCTTGGAGGGTATGAATCACAGGAGTTGGCAGTCAGAGCTGAGTTAATACACCCACTGACGGAGGGGCTAGGACTACTGTTGAATATTTCAGGCATGCTGTATAGGAAGGAGTGAAGTTGTAGCTTCTACTACCTTAAAGCCCAGGCCATGAAGGTCTCAGTGGGCTCACACAAGATAAAAGGACCGACCAACTCCAATACTGCCATCAATGGAGTCTTTTGTGATGTTAAGAGCAAGGATGGAGGCAGGCAGTTCCGCTTCTGCTTAAGATATAAAAAGGAGCAAGAGATTTTTGGAACAACAACAATAGTAAAGCCAGATAATCAACTAACCACACACACATATATATAAAGTTAGCCTATAAGAAACTTGCAGTCACAAAATCACCCTTTGAACTGAATTTCAAATGGTACAAAATTCCTTCAAGGAGACAAAGAATGCAAGAAGTTTTCTGCTCTATGACCGAGCATGGAGCAAAAACAGGTGGTAGTTATAAAAGTGGGTAAGTAAAAAAAAGAAAACCCTGACATTTTAATAGTCTTTTTTTTTTTTTTTTTTTTTTTTAGACAGAGTCGCACGTTTTCACTCAGGATGGAGTGTAATGGCATGGTCTTGGCTCACTGCAACCTCGGCCTCCCAGATGCAAGTGATTCTCCTGCCTCGGACTCCCGAGTAGCTGGGAATACAGGCACATGCCACCACACCCAGCTAAGTTTTGCATTTTTAGTAGAGACGGGGTTTCACTATGTTGGCCAGGCTGGTCTCGAACTCTTGACCTCATGAACTGCCCGCTTTAGCCTCCCAAAGTGCTGGGATTACAGGCGTGAGTCACCACGCCCAGCTAATTTTAACAATCTTAAAGATCAAGTGTGGGCCAGTATGATAGTCAGGATCGCCAGGCCCTAGACTCAAGAGAGGTCATATCTACTCATCAGCCCTTCTCCACCAAACCTCCACCAAAAAGAAGAATATAAGCTACCATCCAAAAGTTATAGGAAAATATCAAAGATGTGTGTACCCAGTAAAGGATACATATCAGGTACACATTAAGAAAACTTATAAAAAATTCATTTTTAAAAATAGAGAAAGGACTTATTTTTCCAAAGAAGAAGACATGTGAGAGGCCAATATGCATCATCATCAGCCATCAGCAAATGCAAAGAAAGGTCACAAGGCAGTACACTAAACCTCACTCGATGGGCCAAAATCCAATACTGATGTTACCAAGTGTCACTGAGAATCTGGCAGGTAAAATGTGCAGCCACACTGGAAGACACTTTGACAATTTCCTATAAAGTTAACCATACAATGTTAAACCTAGCAATTCCACTCCTAGGCATTACGTAAGGGAGATGTAAACCATGTCCATACAAAGGTCCATATGTGAATGTTCATAGAAGCTTTATTGATAATAGCCAAAACATTGAAACTTTCCAAATGTGGATCAGCTGGTGAATAGATAAAGTATGCGATATTTACACAACAGAATACTACTTTGCAATAAAAAGCAACAAGCAACTGACACACACAACAACATGGATAAAGCTCAAAAGCATGACACCAAGTGAATGAAGCCAGACACAGGAGACCATGTGCATTACGGTGTTGTTAATATGGCATTCTCGCAAAGGCAATACTATAGGCACTGAAAATAGATCAGTGGTTGCCTGGAGGTGGGGATGAGAGAAGGGTATCAAATGCAAAGAGGAAAAGAGGAAGGAGGGACATTAGGGGGTAATGGAAATGTTCTATATTTTGAGTGGTCTGGTGCCTACGTTACCATGTACATTTGTCAGAGCTAATCAAACACTGTACACCTCAAATGGATAGATTTGTTGCATACACTAAATAAACAATGTGATTTATTTAGATCCAAATATGCACAATAAATCCAGCCATTTGAAATCATTATATATAAAATACATATAAAATCATAATATATATATAGCACATACGTGTATCTAAATATATATATATTTGGTTTATTTAGAAACAAATATGTGCTCCCCCCCCACACACACACACACACATATATATATATAATGATTGTTTAAATGATGGGCCTTGTGCTGAGGAGGTAGGTACTTGCACTAACCTGTCATATGATTCAACTATGACCTATTGGCAAGGATGATAAGAGAAAATGATTGTCAAAATAACATTATAGCTGGGACAGTGGCTCACGCCTGTAATCCTAACAACTTGTGAAGCTAAGGCAAGAGAATCACTTGAGCCCAGGGGACTGAGACCAACCCAGGCAGCATAGCAAGACTCATTCTCTAAAATAAACAAATGAAATACAGCCAGGTGTTGTGCCATGCCTCTATAGTTCCAGCTACTAAGGAGGTTGAGGTGGGAGGATCACTTGAGCCCAGGAGTTCCAGGCTGCAGTGAGCCATGATGGAGCCACTGTACTCAAGCCTGGGTGACAGAGTAAGACTCAACTCAAAACAAAACAAAAGCAAATATAACATTATTGTCCATTTTAGTACCCTCAGGTGACTGTGCTTTAACTGCATGGAGCTAGATGGTATCAAGTGGCCAAAAAATTATCTATCAATCTCAAAGAACTAGATGCATCATTATAAGCGTTTAGGAAGAATATAAGCATAGTTTTAACTGTAAATAGTTCCATGGTGTGTGAGGGGGAAACAGATTACATAGCACTATATGTAGTATAATCCAACTTTTGAAAAGCTAATTTCTTTTTGTGGGATGGTGCACATATAAGCCTAAGCTCAAAGGTAGTTATAAGTAGCTGTTTCTGACATTGGGTAGAGCAATGGGATTACAGGGAATGTTCATCTCGTGCACTAACAGTCCTATAAGGTTTAAATTGTTTTACAGAGATGAAGCATTGTTTTTATAATGAGAAGAAAAATAAAGCAATTTTCATTTTGAAACTGCAATGCAATCTAGCTTATGACTGTAGTGTTGATCTTGTGTCTCTCTTTAATTGTTTCAGGTGTGTTGGTTTTGTCTCTCTAAATAAACAGCAAATTCCAGCAAAGGCATTCCATATAGTGGGACAAGCCAGGCTGGAATTCTGTTTCTTCCACAGATGAGTCTGGGGACCTTTGCAAATTATGAACGGGTCATATTCATTCTCTGGGCTCAAGTGTCTTCATGTGTTGCAAGTTCCATCAGATATTAGTTATCGTTATTAATAATACGATCTCTCCTCTTAAGTTCCTACTATGCTCAGGCCCATACTAGCAGATTAAGAGATTCTTGTTGGTTTTAGTTGATCAGAATTTATGGCCCTAGGTACACTATATATCAGTCTGAAGTCTGACAAGACACTTCTGACAGTCAATTCTATGAGTTCTTACACTGAAAAAAGTGGCAGCTATCTCCCGTTACACTCTCTCAAATTTTGAACTGGCTCCTTTCTCTGGAACATCCTTCTCTTCCTTTGTCCTCTGTATCCTACTCACCGTTGGAATATCATTCTAGAGATCTTTTCTTGTACCTCCAAGAGTAAGTGTCTCCCTTGGGTTAGCCCATGATGTCCTGACCATACCTCTGTGGAAACGCCTTTCACAATATATTAAAATTTTACATCTATCTGTTCACAAATACACTGTAACTTTTTTTGTTGTTGTTGAGACAGAGTCTTGCTCTGTCACCCAGGCTAGAGTGCAGTGGCGTGATTTCAGCTCACTGCAACATTTGCCTCCTGGGTTCAAGCAATTCTCCTGCCTCAGTCTCCTGAGTAGCTGAGATTATAGGTACATGCCACCACACCTGGCTAATTTTTGTGTTTTTTTTTTAATAGATGCTGGGTTTCACCATGTTAACCAGGCTGGTCTCGAACTCCTGACCCCAGGTGATCTACCCACCTCAGCCTCCCCAAAGTGCTGGGATGACAGGCTGAGCCACCGTGCCTGGCCCACATAACATTTTGTTAAGGCAGAGACCATCTCTTCTTCATTTTGATTTGCTCAATAAAATCTTGTTGAAAAAACTAATAATATTGATCCTCCTCTGGGTGCTTCCTCAGTAACTGACTGGAATTTCATGCTTTTCTTAGATTCAAGGTCCCAGATTATGCCTCGTATTTGAAGCTCTGCAAAAGGCTTTCTCATTCAGTGCTGATTTATATACAGTGGTTGAAAGTTCCTGGCTTGGATTTTCTCTTTTGCATGATTTTGTGTTGGAAACCCACTTTAGGACTTCTAATAGTAGGAAAGTGTTAGAATAATAAATAATTTTTTTGAAACTCGCTTGATATATCTTTCCAACTAGACCGCTGTTAGTATGTGCTCCATGGGCCAGGAGCATCACAGCGTGGCTCCATCCCACATCTACTGAATTAGTGTCTGCACTCTGACAAGCTTCCCAAAAGAACACAGACACAGCAAAGTTAAAGAAGCACTTTCTATATCATGGTACCATTAATTCTTGCTTGGAACCTTTATGAGCTGCCTTGACTATCTTTCAATTTCTTTCTTATCCACCGCCCCCCACCCCAAGCCTCCCTCTACCCAGCAGTCAGTTTTCTTTCTTTTTCTTTGAGAAAAATGCTTCATTTAATTCTCAAAATTCTCAAATGGTTTTCAGTTATACTCTGGCCATCCTTTTCATGGCCTGTAAGGCTTACCAAGACCTGATCCATGTCTACCTTTAACTCCATCCATCACACTTTCCACCTCACTCACCACACCCCACCGAAACTGGCCACCTTTCACTTTCTCTCTCAAGCCAAGGTCCTTTTTGATTAGGAACTTTGTGTATATCCTTCATGTTCCTGATAAATCTTACCTCTACCATTCACATCTCATGGTTGGCTCCGTCTCATCTGGTGGGTTTTGCCTGATGAGTTTTACTCTTGATAAATCCTTCCCAGGTTCACTCTTCTTAAGTATTTTAATATTTTTAAACACAAGACCTTGCTGTTTTCTTCATAGCTCTCAAATAGTGAAACTGTGAAAAGCACCCTCCATGACAGAGAGGATGTCTGTTTTGCCCACCATCATACACTAAACATCTGATACACTTTCTGGCACATGGCGTGCACTTAACAAATTATTCGTTGAATCAGGAAATAAAAAACTAGTCCATGGATCAGCAAACTATTCAATAAAGGGCCATACAGTAATTATTTTAAATTTTCTGGGTCAGGTGGTCTCTGTGATCAACTATGCAATGTGTGGAGTTGGGTTCCAGTAGACTTTACCTACAAATTAAGCAGCAGGCTATATTGGGTCCAAGGGTCATAATTCGCTAATCCCTGAATGTTGATACCTTTATTATATTGTTCCCTTTGCCTAGAATGTTCTTGCTTCAATTGCACATTTCAAAGCACTATCTTTCTTTCAAGGTTCAATTGTCACTTTAAAAAATTGTTTAATTGCCCTGTTTTCAGGAAACCCCATTTTATCTCTCCAACTAGAAGTGACAGATCCTCCTGCATCTTTAACATATTATGCTTACCCTTTTTCATGGCACTGATCACATTCAGATTTCCCTGACAGTTCCTGCAACAGATTGTATTTCCTAAAGATGGTTGTGACAATATTCCCCATCCCACATGCTCTTCTGTAATGTGGCTTCTCCACCTCCTATCAGGAAGAGAAGTCTAATTGCTCTTCTTTTAAATCTGGTTTGAATGTGATGTTGTACATCTTTGGGACTAGGTCAGAAAGGGCCATGCAGTGTCTACTTAGTTCTCTTGAGATACTTGCTCTAGGACAAAGCTTTTCAACCTGACACTATTGACATTTTGGGACAGATAATTATTTGTGGTTTGGGTGTGGGGGCTATTCTGTGCATTGCAGGATGTTTAGTGGCATCCATGACCTCTGCCAAGTAGATGCCGGTCGTGCCTCCCCGCCGACTCCCAGGCCCCTGCATTAGTAGGACAACCAAAAATATCTCCAGGCATTGCCAAAAACCCTTGGAGGATAGAATTTACCCCCACCCCACCCCCACCACCACCCATTAAGAACCAATTATTTAGGAGAATCCAGCTGCCTGCAAAAAGTATAGCAACGCTGAGACCACTACGCTGGAGAGACCACAGGAGGTCCCATATGGATCTCGTATGTGTCCAGCCTTCCATCTTAGACCCTTAAGACCAGTGCATCGACCAGCTGAGTGTCACTGAGTGACTTTAGTTAACATCAGAAGAATCCCCAGGATAAGCCCTGACCAAATTTCTGACATACAAATATTTATAAATTATTGTTTATTACACAAAATGTTGGGTTATTTGTCATACAGTAATAGTGACTTGAATAGAATTTGGTCCTGGAAATACAATATTAGTATAAGAAAAATATAAAATATGTGGAATTGGCTTTGAGACTGTGTATAGGAAAGAAGATAGCAGAACCTTAAGGAGACTTTTCATGGAACCAAAACTCAGAAAACTACCATAGGAGGCTAGGAGAAAATATTGGAAGCTGAAAACTAAGCTACCTTTGTTATTACGTTGGTGAGGAAGTAATTGTGGTTTTTGCCATTAAACTAATGGCAAAAGCCATGATGAATTTTGCACCAACCAAATATCTAGTAGCAGAAAATTTTGTAAATTTTTCACATGCAGTAATATGGAAAGTAGAAAATCTATTTAATAAACTGGTAAATCTAAATATTGAGGTGTCCGGCCAGAAGTTTCAACTCTCCTTTAGTTTCTCTCAGTTGCATGTTACAATGTATGCATAGATGCATAGATAATTCATAGATTAACTAAAGAAGGAATTGTGTTTTCAAGCAGAATTTAAAGAAAGTATATAGAAGCCAAGATTTGTTGGATTCAAAAATAAAGCATTTTTTATTCTCAGTCTTTTATAGCAGAAAATTCCAAAATAAAAGAGGCTCTCAATGCAAAGATCAACTTCTGCAGACTAGCCAGAAAATGTGGACCCATGAAATGAATGGTATAACTGTAAACCTTTCTTAAGACTTCATACATATTTAAAATGCTGCCTTGAAGGCCTCTCAGAAAGACAAACGACTTCCTACAGTCTTAAAGAGTGTGCTTCACAGACCTTCTCTGTTAGACAACAGAAATTCTAAAAATCCCTAGCAGCCTGTTTGGGAATTCAAGGTAAAGGAGAGACTGTCAAAAATATTTGCAAGTGTGGCTTTTATATAAGTGGTCAACAATCAATAAACTTAATTTTAAAACCCACACAATTTTTAAAGTACTTGTAGTGTCACAAACATGACCAGGTTAGACTAAATGGGTCAGAGACAATGCAGAATGAAAGAGACATTTAGATCCCTGAACTTCTATGGGAAGGAAATCAGCTGTAAAAATAATCTACATTTTTTTTATAGAAAAGTAAGAATGATTTGGGAAGAATCAAGAGCTCAAAGGGTAGAGTGAAGAAAAGAGAAGCAGTGCCAGGAAACAGTAACAGGTTCTAACTGAGGAGTTAATGACATGAACCCAGCTGGGTATCAGAATTGCTATCGACCAGTGATCGCTATGTGCTTTCCAACTCCTCCCTCCTTACAAATGTTAATCCTTGTTGCAGTTATCCTATCACTGCCTTACCTTTGCATATTGAGTGCACGGGAGTTGTATCATTTGTCTCTTTAGATTTAGGTATTCAGGTTGAAAACTACACTTGGGGAGATGTACCCAAGACTTCGTACTCAAAGAGCTTCCTCTGTACCTCAACCTGGCCTAGATGATAAGATCCTAGACTTTGAGCCAATGACCTGATGGAATGAGTCTTTGAGGTTCTTGAGAGAGGGAGTTGAGAGTATTTTTTTCATCTGAAAGGGATGTGAATCATTGTAGCCATCAGAAGCATGAAAGCAGGCTGCATCTTCCAAGTGTAGCAATAACATCCTCTACCTCTTACTCTCTTCTAGAATGTGATCTTGTCACTTCCCCAACAACATACAAAGCCTAATCTCACCTCTCTCCCTTCAATATTGACTGGCTTTATTTGTAATTTCTAAATTCTGGTGGAAGCAACACTTTGTGACTTCTGAGTCTACATTCTAAATGGCCTTAAATTTTCACATGGTTCTCTTATAACCCTTGCACTGGGGCAAGCCAGTCACCATGTAAGAGATTCAACAACTTGAGATCACCATGTTGACAAAGCTACATGTAAATGTCCTGGCAGATAGTTCCAGATGATCTCAGTCTTTCAGTAACTCCCACCAAGGTACCGGGCATGCAAGTGAAGCCCTCTTGAACCCTCCTGAGTACAGCTAAGTGACCTCATTGAAATCACCCATCCAACCCTGCAGAATCCATGATATATAATAAAATAAAACATAGTGAATATTAAATAAAATAACACAATGCAATTATTGATATGTTAAGCCATTAAATGTTGGGGTCATTTGTTAATGCATCAATAGTAACAGTTTATCATGCATTTGTCTTTATGCTCATCTTAAAAGTCTGGGCTTATGTATTCCTCTCTGTATTCCAATAGCATCTAAAATGCTGCCTCCAATACAGTAGGTGAACTTGTTTACATTCTACAAAGTACTGTCACACACAGCATCTCATTTGAGTGTCACCCACAGTTTGTCAGTTAAGTAGAAAAGAAATTTTATCCTCAATTTTGCTGGTGGAGAGACTTGAGGCTCAGAGTGGTTAGGTGATTTGTGTTAATTAAATAATCCAGAGAGGCTGTAAACTCGGAACTCCTGAATCAAAGCCCATAGGATTTTCCTCACAAAATGCTCCCTATGCACATAGTAGTGTCTGCATAGGCACTTCCTTATTTAATGGAGGAAGAAGTAAAGGAAAGGCGAGCAGGGAAGAAAGAATAAAAGAAAGAAAAATGTTCCAAAGGCTGTTAACTTCCACAGTGATGAAATCTCATCTGGACTGGGACTGCTGATGAGGCCCAGAACCTTGACACAATCCTGAGGTCAGCATTTTGCAGGCTTCCATTCCCCTTATATCTTATTTGACATTCTGAGAGCCAGATCATTGCACTGGCACAACCTAGAAACCTCATAAGCCTCAGGGCTCCCTCCTCCTGCCTCTTCCTCTTAGCCCCATACTATAGAGGTTTCTCCAACTGCATAGAAGGAAAATGATTTTCATTCATCCCCAGCACCAGAATCAAAGGATTATTCTTATCCAGAAAATGGATATAAGGATAACAATAATAATGATAAAGTCTACACCTGAAACTGATTAGTCTATATAACCTGGGAGTGATATTAGGCAATAGGAACCAAGAGATAGAGATTTTGAAAGCACATTCTGTTAGGGGATAGAAGAAGCCTTGAGCCCAGATGATCTAGCTACCAAGACAGTGTGGGAGGTGAAAGATGAGTTTTCCCACATCTAATTTTCTCTTTCATAGTCCATAATCAGAAGGTAAATAGTACTTGCTTCCAGTACCAGTTAAGTGTTCTTTAGATTATACATGTAACTCAAATATGAAGATAACCAAATAAATCACCTTTCTTTCTACAACAGTAAAAAGAGAAAATGATCAGTACGTTACTTTGTAAGACTGGAGAGGGCTCTGTTTCTGATGAGCTTGTAGGCTGTGTGAAGGGAAACGAGTCATAGGAGTGAGGTGCATCTGCCCGCCGTGACTGTGTACATCTCAAGGTCAGCAGCCAAGAGTGTCTGCCTCTATGTGGCTTCCAAAGACCCTGGGCTCAGACATTCAAACATTCAGTAAGAACATCTGCAACTGAACTGAAAGAAATGGAATGAAATGGAGCAGAACATTCACATAATTCCATACTGATTGAGAAACAGTATAGTATAGTGTAATGTGCTTCCACCAAAAAAACCTGCGGATCAAGGGCAAGACTGCCTGAGAAATATCATGTGACCTTAGTCAATTCATGTGACTATCCTATGTTTCACTGTTATCCCCCAAAAACCAGAAGCAGAAATTCTTAATATCTAACCTCTTCACTAGTGATATCATATGGGGAAAAGAGGGTTGAGAGCTATAAAATGGACCAAAAATTGATTGTATTCACAATATTAAAATAATTATTAGTCTTCGGCAGAATGAATTTTGGTAAACTTCAATTTGAATCCTACCTCAATCACATACTAATTATGACCTTAAGGAAGCTACTTAACCCTTTTTAGCCTCAAGTTTTGTTTCCTTAAGTTAAACATATATTAACCTTGATAGCAGGTCCTGGTGAATTTCAATATTCACCAATGCTCTGGTCACTTTGAAATTTATATTCCTATATCAGATTTCTTCCCTGGGCTCCAAACTGAAATGGCCAGGCTCCAGCTTGACACCTCCACTTGAATACCTAATAGACAACTCAGAGTCAAAAATTTCAAATACACAACCTCCGAAGCTCAAAACTCCTCAAACACACGTCACACGCTAATCTTTTATTTTCCACATCTTCCTCGTCTTGGTTACAAGCACCATTATCTACTTCATTATTTAAGCCAAAGACTTCAGAGTCATCCTTGATTTCACCTTGCACATAAAAGCCATCTGCTAGTCTTGTTTACTCTACTTCTGAACTCTATCCGGAAACTGCACCATATTTATTACTACCTCCCAAATCCCAGCCACCATTATCATTTGGATCACTGAAACTACTTTGTAACAGATATCCCTACCTTTACTCTGGTCTCATGGTGACAGGCAGTTACTATTCATGAAATATCAACATGTTCTTCTAAATTTCTCAACTTCATTCCGGTGAGTTTGGGGTCATGTGCCTGAGGTCTAACAAATGGGAATGTTAGCAATGGGGACTCTTGCTTCTTTTTCAGAGCACGTAAGAGCCTGTGTGCTTTATCCTTCCATCTCTTCTTCTGTAGTGGCAACCATGGAGTTCACGAGTTGATGGGGTAGAATAATAGGATAGTTGTTGCCTGGATTCCTGAGTCACTGCATGGAGAAGACATCCCCTAGGGAAACACCTGACCATATTAGGCTTTCTGTGAACAAGAAATAAGGCTATTGCATTAAGCTTCTGAAAATAACAGTCTAGCCTATCCTGACCATAATACATCCCTTACATAGGATACAGAGTGACATTTCAGAAACATAAATCATTTTAGATTACTCCTTCCTTTAAAATGTTCCCTTGGCACCCATTTACAATAAGATCCGAATTCCCAAGCGTAACCTAGTATTCTATATGATCTGATCTCTGCCTAGCTAATAATATCCTATCACTTCCTCCTAGTAATCTAAAACAGCTACACTGGCCCACTTTCTGTTCCTCAGACAGTCCAAAACTATTCTCAGTTTAGAGCCTTTGTATATGCTCTTCTTCTAGAAACGTTTTCACCCCAGAACTACTCTTAATTGACTTCTTGCGTTAGTCAGTTATCATTTTCTCTAAAGGAATTCCTTGTCAATCCTAAGTAGACATCCCTACTAAGTCCCTCTCTGTCCTACATTCCTATTTTAGTTTTCAATAGTATTCATAGCTATATGAAATTATCCAACTTATCATTTAGTTGCTATATTTTATTATTTAGTTCCCTATATTTTATTTACTATATTTTATTATTTAGTTGCTAAAATTTTTATAGATTTCTTGTATATCTTCCCCCACTGAAATGTAAGCTGCATGGCGACAGAGTATTGTTTGACATATTTTCAGCAGTTATTAAAATGCTTGGCACAGAGCAGGCACTCAATAAAATTGAAAGATTATTACTATCATTCCCATAAACTATAAAGATATGTGTACCTATTTTTATAGTTAGCTGAATTTTAACAGGAGTATCTATCCTTAGGCGACTAGGGTGTGGATCTGGAACAATCTCAATCTTAATATATGATCATACAGAGCTCTCCCTCAACCAAAATTCAGAGAAGATTCAGCTGTGCTCTTCTGACCCATTACCAGGTAAGAATTTGGTCATCTGATCATCAGCTGTGATTCGCTGAAAGATGTGATTAGTCCTATTTTAAGAAGGCTTCTGCCCAACTTCATAGGCAGAACAACTTGCAATGTAAAATGTGAATAATTGAAAGAAAACCAGAACAAATACTTCCACAAAAAGAAAATGTAACTACCTAATAAGCATGCAAATATGTCCAATCTAATAACAAAAAAAGGCAAGTTGTCATGTTATGCTATTTCTATTTTTGCTTATAAAATTTTTTTAAAATGAAATATCTAGCAATGACACAATGAAATGAGTACAATGTTAATACAGGGTAAACTGATACTCTCTGGAAGGTAATGTAGCAGTATGCATCAAAAACCTAACAAATATACCTCTTGACCAGTAATTTCAATTCCAGGGAACTATCCTAGGGAAGGACTCCTAGATTAATGACAGAACCAAAAGTAATGCAAAAAGATGATCATCAGAGAACTAAACATAATGTCCAAAACAAACAAAAAAGGAAACTACTGAAAATCCAATTATATGAGAATTGTAAAGTAGTTATGGTTCACCTCCTGGTTATAACAGTAGGCAGCAGTAAAAACAATGATCAGAGATTGTATTGACATTAGAAAATATTATAACCCATAATGTTGGATTGTAATAGAATAGGAATCTTGTAACTGTTGAAGAAACGTGCAGGTTGATAAAAACAGATTGTGTTGGGTCGGTGAGTCCAGAAGGGAGCCTGGGAGCAAAGGACATGAGATGAGGGAGATTCTAGGTGTTTACATTCTTGCAATCTCAGGAGAGAAGAGAGCCATGAATGTATAACAATCTGACTAAATGGAGCAGAAAGTCTGGCTGAGCCTGAATTTTGAAGGCAACTCTTCTGGTTGCCCTGGTTACAGGTCCCCTTCTCTTGGTAGTGATATTATAAATGAGACAAGTCACATGCAAATGAAATGAGTAGATATTAGGATAGCGCCATGTTGGCTCTGTCTTGGGAGCAGATTTCAGGAAGAGCTTCGGAAGGTTTGCACAGGAGACAAAGGTGATACTAGAAAGAAAGCATCATATTCAAAATAAGACTGCTACTGAAAGCTTGAGAAAATCAGGTCTTCTGTCATCCCATTGAGATTGCCCTCATTACATCATTGGGTCCACGTGGCTTCCCGTGTTCAGTCTTTTCCCTTTGATTACATGGAAGAGGAAGCTCCAGGACCAAAACTTAGTAGAGGTCAATCTTCTTAGCGGCTTTTGGGGGTCCATATAGGTAAAAGGAGGGGAATCAAAAGTATATTATTAAAAAAAGATAAATATATATTCTTATTACAACCATATACACATTTAATATTATATGTGTATGCACACATATATTATATATATGGTATATGGTATGAGGATATATAATAGATCCAAAAATTAATGGTTTCTTTAAGTAAAACAATTATTGTTAAATTTTTTAATTTAGAATTTAATGCATTTAAAAAACTTTCTATAATGAGCTTGACTTGCTGTTATAATGTGAACAATAAAGTATGATTTTAAATAAAGTGAAATTTTAAACAATTTTATGCAAGCCCAGGGTTGTGAACTTGCTATAGCCAAGTCAATGACTAGCTGAAAGTAACCATCCCCACATTTGTGCTAGTCAGCCTACTCTGGTCAGGATAGAGCCACACCTGCATTCCCAAAATGGCCTTTCTTTAATCCACATTATTTAATGAAGCTTGGAATAGACAAATTGTAGAAAGAGTCTATGTGCCTCTTGAGTGTATCTTTATGAGCCTTGTAATTGGTACAAGACCAAAGCACATACAATCCCAGCCCTCAGGCCCTTTATGAGTTAGAACTGGTGGGAAGCACATCCCAGAGCCGGCCCTGAGTTCCCAATCTTGGAGACACACTCAAACTGGAGAAAGTCCGGAAATGATGACCCACACTCACAAGGTAAAATTTGAGACATGACTGCTGTCCTTTGGGATTGGGAAGGCCTTGAAGATGACCTCATGCCAAGGTCAAAACATTTCCTCTACATGACCCCGGTGAAAAAATGCTAAGCCTCGCACCCATGTATGACTGCTTATTTACAAATGATATACATATATACACTAACATATTGTGTATATTACAATATAGATATAAAACAGAATTTTGGATAAATTATTGTTCAATGTCTTGCCAGACTTGAGAGATCACATTGTAATTAATGAATATTTCAAGACCCAATATATACTTATGGCAAGGTTCATTATGGACCACTATAAATTTAATTTGATATTTTAAATATTCTATTGATAACTTGGAATTTTTAATACATTTCCTGTAATATCAGAATATATTGTTATTTTTTTACCTAATAATATGGCTGACAAGGAGCTGAGACAAAGATTTAAAGAAATGTCCACTCAGCCATTTTCATATTGTAAGCTTTGTTTGCCTTTTATTAATATCATTATTTTCAACTCTGTCCATTATTAACAGGTAACTTTTAAGTTTTTTTCAATTCCTCTAAGGGTTTAGTTAAAAATCAATATTATATATAAATTCCCTATCACATAGATATAAATTATAATACAACTTAATTGAAACCAAATTGAACTTACAACTTAATTGAAATCAAATAAAAATTTAGGGCATTCTGGAAAACCATCTGTGTTCCAAAATCCCTGCTTTTCCCTTGGGGTACCTCATGTCCCACACTTCGGTGCTGCTGAAAGTGTGATCCATGGATTGGTGCCAGCCTTCAAACTTTTCCCAGTCTTCAACGAGATAAGTAGAGACACCAAAAGTGTTTATAAACATCTAGCGATTTCACAGATTATGTCATCTGATTTAACCAGAAGATGAGGGGCTTGTATTCTGTATATCTTTGATGTTTTAGAAATTCATTTTATTACACGCTATAAAAATATGGGTTGGTGGCAGATTGAAAGCAAAAATAAGTGGTCCTTTACTGAAAATAGTTGAGAAGCATTGCTATATGTGGCACATGGGTAGACTGACATGTAGACAGTGAGGGCAAAGCCAGGACCAAGGCCTAAATGATTTTGCTGGTAAAGAGATGACAAGCCACTTAAGGATTCAGAGAGTTTATGACTTATATGGACAGAGAGAGGAAGAACAGCCAAACATGCCCATTCCCTGTGTCTTCCTGCATACCAGAAAAGATGACACTAAAACAAAAGGGTCCTGGTGACTGTAACTCCAGCTGTGAGATATGCCATTGCTGAGCAGCCAATTCTAGACTTTATATGGTCCAAATGACTAAAACTTCAGTTGTGGAATACTCTATTGCTGAGGAGCCAATTCTAGACTTCAGTTAAGCAATTTTATAGCCTCAACTATATCCTGATAGGTGTAGAGCTGAAAGCCTCACACCTCATGAACAGTAATGAAAAACTGTCTCAGGACAGCCTTCCACAGGAAATAGGAAGGGGAGAGGAAGATGGCCTCATAGCAGCTCCTCAGAGGCCTCCCTTCTTCTTGTGTTTCAGAAGGATTACAAGGTGATACACCAAGACTGCCATTAGCTGTAGTTTAAGCCTTTGCTTGTATGACCTATCTGGACACATGCAAGGTCATCAGGGCATCATGGCAAAGCCATTCTCCTATAAGCACCAGTGCAAATGCACATAGCAAATATTGTAAAGCTTAATTTCTTTCTTAAGTTTTAAGAAAAAAAAACCTAAAAAGAAATATCTAATTTTATCCTCCATCACCCAGTGATGTGACAATCTCACTCATGAGAGCACTGATCTTGTGAAATCTTCATACAAAGCCAGAATTCACATGCCACCAGCCTAAATGACGACCCAGACACTCAACAGATGGGGGGAGGGGACTCACTCCCCTCAGAAATGTCATTTTTCAAGTGTGAGGAATGGTTCACAGAGTTGTTTCTTCTCCCAAAGCATCAATATACTCATTAATTAAACAAACATTTATCGAAGGCCGCCACATGCCAGAAGCTGACAGGCACAGGTCACAAAAATAAAGTAGAGATCCTCTCCTAGAGAAATGTCTTGTCTAGAAAGGAGAAAGAAAGAATGAAATAAAGTAATTAAAATCATGAGTTACATATGAGAAAAAGGTTTGTAGAATGCACTGAGGAGAAACAGAGAAAAGAGTGATCATCTGAGCAAATGAGACTAGGGAAACATATGACAAAGAGAGTGAGATATGATTAAAGTTAAAGAGTGAATAGAATTTCCCCAAACAGAAAATTACATAAAGGTCATTAATGATCAAAGAAAGGGCACATGCAAAGCAATGGTGGTAAAAAGAGAGCATGCTATGCTCAGATATATATTCCCTTCCCCCAAAACTTCTCACGTCTTTGACTGACATCCAGTGGGCCAAGAGAAGGACAACAAGGCATAATAAATAGTGGTTGGGTTTGGGAGTCAAACTTTGGTTCAAATTCTAGTTTCTCCCCTTGCAGACTATGTGACCTTGAGCAGGAAACTCTTTGATTCTATTTTCTTCACCTACAAAATAATGGAATTAATGCCTACCTACCTTAAAAAGTTATTTAAAGGATTAAGAGTAGGCTGCATATAAAATGACTGGCATATTGGAGGTACTGAATTTATTTTTATCATTGTTATAATTTTTCTTAAAGAGCTTGGGATGCTTTTGAATCAGCCTAGTCTTTCTGGTACAGGACGGCCCTCTTGGTATTTGAAGCAGCCCAATCATGAGCCTGTGGGTTTTTAGTCTTTTCTTCTAACTAGTTCCCCCCACTATTCCTTATGAAGCCTTTTCATACGCTTCTAGAAAAGGGCCTAGGACTCTAGACCTGGTCAAACTTGGGCAAGCATTTCAGTTACCTATTGCAGCAAAACAAACCAACCCAAAACCTAACGGCTTCAAACAGCCACAATGTATTATTTCTAACAGTTCAGTGAGCTAATGGGGCCTGCTCCTGGGAGTTCATTCAGCTGGAAGATCATAGGTGTCCAGTTCAGCGAAGACTGCCAAGATGACCCGGCCTTTCTCTCCACGTGGTTTCTGTCCTTGGTTCTTCAGCACCTGCCCAGCTCAGAATGGCATCCAAGAGAGCAAAACGGAAGCCGCGTGACCTCCTGAGGCTCCAGAACTTCCTCAACGTCACTTCCACTGCATTTGAGTGGTCGACGTAAGTGGCTAGAGTGCCAAGATTCTCAGAGAAAAGCAAAGGACTCTTCTGGAAGGGAAGAGTATCAAATTCACATTGCCAAGGAGGGCGTACATGCTGAGATGAGGAGCCTGCTGCTGGCGTGAGCAAACCTGACACAGCAGGTGCCACTCTCATTTCTCAGCCCTTGAAGTTCTGGAGTGGCACTTCCGCTCGGGCACCCCTGGGCACTCTGGCAGGAGGCCGGTAAGCACACGTGGTGGGGCTCTGACACCCTTGTCCAAGGTCCCCATTTACTTGTGACCCATATGAAAAAGGTCTGGAATAAACTTGAATTACACAGGCCTCTCCCCTGTCTCCTGAACCTCCCTCATATCATCCCTAAAACAAGGAGGTGGGACTCTTACCTGTATCAGAGCCCTTCCCACAGGCCAAAGACATGTTGAGACCCTGCCATGCTCTGGATGCCACTGCTAATAGCTCAGGGACCTTCTCTCACCGTGCTAATCTCTTACCCTCACCACCTATTCTCCTTCAACCCCCAACCACATGCAAGAGCCCCTCCTTATCTGAGGGGGATACATTATGTTCCATGACCCCCCTCATGGAAGCCTGAAACCACAAATAGCATCGAACTCAAATGCCATCAACTGGAACACGTTTCTGTCCATGTCCTTCTCCCATAAATTTAATGCCCTCTTCATCTTAACTAAGCATTTATCATGCACTGTGGCCATAACTTTTGCAGTTTGAGCTGTGAAGAAAAAATTTCTTTTTCCTTCTTCACAGTTTCACGGATGGAAGATTCGCTCTCATCGTAGATCTTAGCAACCTCAGCATACAACTTTTTTCTTCGCTTATTATGTCTAGAGCTTTCACCTTTTCACTTAAAGGAAGCACTTTACGGCTTCTCTGTGGCATATCTGAATTGCCAGCGTCACTAATCTTGTACTTTGGAACCATTATTAAGTCAAATAAGGGTTACTTGAACACAAGCATTGAAATCCCAAGACAGACGATCTGATAACCAAGACAGGTACAAAGTGACCGACTGGCAGGTAGTATCTACAGTGTGAATATGCTGGACAAAGGGATGATTCATGTCCTAGGTAGGATGTGGCCATATGGAGTGAGACTTCATCACGTTACTTAAAACAGCACTGCAGTCTAAGACTTATGAATTGTTTATTTCTGGAATTTAACCATTTAATATTTTGGGGCCATAGTTGATTGGGTGACTGTGTGTAACTGAAACCATGAAAACTGAAAGCACAAATAAGGGAATACTACTGTTATCAACACAGGCATTTGTCCATCTGTCCATTTGTTACCTACACTGAGCTAACAATTATGTAGGTTATGCCAGGTGCTGCTCTGAGCACTATACCAATATAAACTCCTCTAATCCTCATGACAACCTAATGAGGTAAGCACCATTACTGATTCCCTGTACAATGGGGAGACTGAGGCAAAGCATAGTTTTATAGCTTAAGGGTTAATGACTGCCTTTTGGATCAAAATGTTCTCAAGGTCTGACAGATGCTCCTCTGCTGAGGTCAGGCACAGCCTCAATGCCTTCAGCTCCTCTCCAAGGTTCTACTACCTAGCCTCACTGGGAAGAACAAGCCTCTCACTGAGGAACACCTTCCTGCTCATTATCTGTGGATGAGAAGGAAAGTTTTCCCTATGGCCCAACACAAGCCAAATCCTTACAGGGCTGCAAGATAGCCAGTTGGACCTGCTGCTACTGTTGTGAGAACAGTCTTCAGGATGCTAGGAGGATCTGATGCCCAATTTGCACATGGGTGGAGTGAGGGCAGAAAATTCTCCCATCTGTGCACTGTGAGAGTTGGCATGCACAAGAAAACAGGCATAATGATCTCTGATCAGGAGAGGCAATAAGAGGCCACCAAATCTAGGTGGCCGTACAAACATTCAAAGCGTCCCCAGGATTGTGGCTGACCTTGTTAAAGGAAGGTAGGAAGAAGCTCACTTTGCAGAGTTCAGCAGCATCTTGAAGACTGTGACAGAACCAACTGGGGGACACTAAAGACTGGGAATAGAAGCTGAAGTTGGCCCAGGTACTATGTGTGATGGTTGAGCTGAACCAGGTCAAATTCTAGCTCCATCCAAACACACCATGGGACCTAAGGATCTTACTTAAATCTCTAAGCCTGTTTTCCCAACTGCAAGGTGAGGACGGTCATTCCTACCTGCTATAAGATTCAATGATAAGCCTACTAAAAAGTGTCTGGTACATTCTTGGAGTTCAGTAAATATGGCAGCATGCTGGTACACTGGGAAGTATTCCAAGGGAAGTGTAAGCCCCAACCAGAACAGAAAGGCCAGGTGGGCAGGGACCATGAATTTTATATCACAGCACTCCTGGTACAGCCTCACAGAGGCTGACCTTCCTTGGACACTGAGGGAGTCTTTGCAGATGCACCAACAGAGGGAGTAGGGCATGGTGGTTAAAGTGTTCCTCTGCACTCACACTCCTTGATGCCATTTCTGCACCTGTTACTATATAGCTATAGCATTTGTGGCAAGTTTTATGGCCTCTTTGGCTTCCGATTTTTCATCTGTAAAGTAAAATCAGTAACCATTTTAATTATATTTTGCTGAATTTCAAATAATTGCAAAACTTTGTAGCTTACAATGACAACCACTTTCAATTTACTTATTTTCTCACAGTTTTGCAATCTGGACAGAGTTTGACAACAGCTCATCTCTGTTCCATGTGCCATCAGCCAGGGAAAACCACTGGGGATGAGCAATTTCCTTCCAAGTTACTTTGCTCATATGGCTGGCAAGTTGAAGGGGCTATGGTTTAGGAGCTCAGCAGAGGATAACTGTTGAGACCTCAGTTTTCCTGCACGTAGCTTCTCCTCATTGTTGATCCTGGTAGCTTCAGGGTTCTCAAACTTTTTACATGGTGTCTGGGTTTCTCCAGAGGGCAAAGTGCAGATGGCCAGGGATTGTAAGCACTATCTCAAAGCACTGTCTCAGCATCACTTCTGCCATATCCTGTGGATTAAAGCAGATACGGGCCCACCCAGGTTCAAGGGGAGGGTACTGAAAAAGTGTGTGGGTACTGGGAGGTATAATTTGACGGGGACCATCAGAATAACAGCTCACCACAGCCCATCTTCCTCACAGGGCTATGGATAGGATTAAATGTACTGGGGCATCTATGGTGCTTGTCAAGTTGTGAGTGGCCTGCTAGTACTGAAAGACAGCATGGTGGAGAGCCTCCTACTATAGGCTGGTAGAACAGACTCTGGACAAGCCGCTCCATTCTCACTGCTCACTACAGAACAAGCTGCTTAACCCGTGTGGTTCGAATTCTTCATCTATTAATATAAAACAGAGATAATAATAGTGCTTGCCTTGTAGAATTGTTGTGAAGATTAAACAAGTTGATGTTTGTAAAGTGTTTAAAACCATGCCAAGACATAGTAAACATGATGGAGATGCCTGCCATTATTCTAATCCTAATCACAGCCAACTCCAGTCTCTGAGTCTTGGTCATGCATCAAGTCACTGGCATCAACACTTCCTATGAAGCAAAATGCTGACTACAGAGGTATTGCCTTCCACCTTGTTCCTGGCTACCCTGGAGGTCGCTGAGTGCCCTTCCCTCTCCCTGCAATCCTGGTGTTCCTTTCCAGGCATCCCAGTCTGATGGGCCATAGACATTTGCTGTTGGATCCTGGACCAGCCCTTGGACCCTTACAACCGCACCCTTACAACTCCATGGTCTGATCAGGTGCTGAATGCAGCTACTCTTGGGAAAAGACCTGGAGTCCCACCCAAACTGAGCCCCACCACTCTGTCTTTCTGAAAAGGATCACACTTGTCTTCCTATGACTTTATGCACAACCAACTCCCTCTTAGAATATATCTCTCTGACTTTTCCTTGACTGATCAGTGCATGGAAATGATTCTCACTAACCAGAGAGAACGAACCGTCCTCCTAGGTGGTAAAAGACGATTTGCACAGTGATTGAAAATAACATTTTTTTATCTAATCCATAATTAGGTCTTGGAGAAACAAATTAAGTGAAAGCAAAATTATGTTTCTTTAAAGCATGAATACTGATCTGCATAATTATGTACATTTAATGGTTCTAATTTCCAAGGGAAACTATTTTTAAAATGAGTTTGGAAAATGTATTTTTCCCTTCAATTCTGTGTCTATAAAGTTAAGTCCCCAGGCTTGATATTGCACTGACCCAACCTGCAGTCCTAGCTAATTGGTGATGACATTTTAAACTCAATACAGCAAAAGTATCTTCCACCTTTGAGGGCATCTTGCCATGCCAGGTAAATAATTAATGCAAGAAAGAGAATCCCCAAAGCATGGTGCCTAGGGACTTGCTCTCTCTTGCCCCGTGTCACCGTCACATTCTCAAGTCTCCACACCTAAGTCTTCTCGGTGGTAACAATTGTGCTATTATGAATATATAAGACAGCATTCTGACATCCGTTTTTGTTAGTAGCACCCTATTTTACTTCATTGAGAGGTGGTGTCATAACAGAAAATTTGAAGTCAGACAGCCCCACCAACTTACGTTTGTTTAGCCACGAATGAGATACATGAAAAGTGTGGACCAGCAATTGTTTTTTACCGATATAAATGGCAATTTTATATTGTTCAGCTTTATTAGATGCCTGACATATGGCAAGAACGCAGTAGATTTTAGATGTTATTATTATTGTCACTGGCGTGATTTGGGCAATTCACTGTAAGTGGAGATAGTTCTATTGCCTACTTTCCAGGTTGTTGGAAAAATTAGATTAAAGTAGATAAGACAATGCATTTGTCACTCCACCTGGCATACAAGCCACTTTTAAACAATTTAGCTCCTTCCTTTTGCCCATTTTGGGTTTCCACCATTCATTTTCTGCCAGATAAACTATAGCAAATCAACAGAAGTCGCAAAGAGCCCTGCATCCTTTTAGCATCAAGCCTTTCAGTGTCTTGGAAAAATGTATGAGACTGGTCACACACACAGTATTAGCTAATGAGACAGAAGTCAACAGTAAGTATATATTTGCTACACAGTCTATGGTATCTCAAGCACAGTTTCCCCAATTACCTGTTTTATCTTCCCTAAGGGCTCCAGAAAGTGGGAGTTATGCCTAGATTTCCTGTTCAGTAGCCACTCTGCTCTACTGTAGCAATTTGAGGGTCCCTGACTTTGGTAAAATGTCCTTTCCAGGACATCAGCAGGACCATCAAACTTTACCCAAAGCACCAAGATTCTCAGATGAAAGCACAGGTCAGAAGGCATTTCTTCAAAGTGGATAAATCTGCGCTCACACCCATGAGCTGTGGCTTCAGCACATGCACTGAGAACCCAATAATATGAAGTTAAAGGCTCTGGTTTTTCAGTCCTTGATGAATTCTTGGCCAACTCTTCAAAAAACAAAACAACTCTGAGCTCAGCCGAGCAAATAAAAAGTAACTTTTTTTGATCTTTTTATTATTATTATTATTATTATTATTATTATTATACTTTAAGTTCTGGGGTACATGTGCAGATCTCGCAGGATTGTTACATAGGTATACATGTGCCATGGTGGTTTGCTGCATCCATTTCCCTGTCATCTACATTAGGTATTTCTCCTAATGTTATCCTTCCCAAATCCCCTCACCCCCTGCTATCCTTCCGACAGCCCCTCCGTGCCCCGATGTGTGATGTTCTCCACTCTGTGTCCATGTGTTCTCATTGTTCAGCACCCACTTATGAGTGAGCAAATGCAGTGTTTGGTTTGACTTTTTATGGGTATCCCAGGAAGAAGAAAGCACCTGCCATGCACTATTTCAGTCTTTCCTCTCAACAATACCTGCAGCCAGTTTTACAATTCTCATTGAGCCCAAGAGAAGCTAACCAGCTAGCTCCTGGTCATATATCAAGTGTCATGTGTTAAACACTGATGGTTTTATCTCATGTCCCCAAACCAAACATAGAAGCTTTAGGGATAGCTTGTTTGGGCTTCAACACAATTAGGGATGTGTAGAGAGGAGAAATTGACTCCTGGAGTTCTTTCCAGTTTCTGATCACTCATTCAAACAAATATTTACTGAGGCCTTTCTATGCAGATTCTGCACTGGGGACTAGAGAGCCAATGCTAAGCCAAGGACAAGGTCACTGCTCTCACAGCACCCACAGTGTGCAGAGGTAAGAGGCATGCAAATTAGCAACTGCACCATTGTGCTGTGCAAGTAAGTGCAGGGCAGCCAACCTAACCCAGCGTCATCAGGAATGGGCCCTAAAGAAGAAGCAGTGACAAGGAGTTCTAAAGAGTGCTAGCTAGCTTAAGGGAGAAAGCTGGGATAGAGGCCAGGAGACAGATAAAATCACTATGGGTCCCCAATTGGTCAGCATCCAAAAGAATACACCCTGAACACATTAGGGTCCAAATTGCCATGGTAGCCCATCTGTCTACCAGACAGTCCCTATGCCATGCTCCTCCCGCACCCCCAACACACACACACACTTTCAAAGTCTCCTTTGGCAGTTTACTTGATTATTGCAAACTGTTCTGCAATTCAGAAGAGGTGAAGCTACCACAGGAACAGAAAACAAAAGAAATGCTTAAGACAGGAAAACATTTTTATCAGCCTACTTGAAATGTAGTTTGCTCCTCTCCAATATGTTGAAAACATTGAAAAGTCTTCCCAAATATCTCAAACATCTGCTGAGTGGGCCAAATACTCCCTCCCATTTGCTCCGCCCACAGTCGCTGTATCCATCATGCTTCAGATTAAGTGACACTCAATTACAACATGTACCATTTTGCACTGCTTTCCTTCATCAAGGGCTCATGCTGGAGCGGTCTTTTCCCCAATGTCCCCTGGGTGTGCACAGTGATGTCGATGAAAAGCATATGCATGATAATTAAATTTGACATAATTTCTTTTCCAGATGATCACTGACACTCCATTGTTCCAAAAGGATTAATCCTCAGAGCTTCCAAACACAGTCTGGAAATTCCTGGATCTAAATGAGATTTCAAAGAATGTAATTTATAATAACCAAGATCCCCAATGCACATTTTAATATATCCTTTCTTTGTTACAGTCATCTGATGGTAAATCCAATTGAATTAGAATTCTCCTAGGGTAATGAGCTGCCTGTCTAGGGGTGCCAGCTGGGCTCTTCCAGACATTCTACTATGGACCTTCAATGTGTGAGTTGCTCCCCTGGGTCTGCCCCAATGTAGGAACTGTTCCTCAACCAGCTTCCTCCTTTCAGATAAGCTCTAGACGGCTGCATGTGCCAGAGAGAGAGAGCAAAAAGCTGCCAGGTCCCTATCCCTACCTGCTGATCAAAAAAGTGACAGAGGCTTGGACAGACATTAGAAACCAGGAAGAGAGAGGGCAATGGGAAAGAGAAGAGAAAATCACCTGTCTTGAAGTTGTAGCAATGCACAACTGATGGACTCCATTTGGATGATGGGGATAAGTGAGTGCCTGTTGTGAGCCATTTGACTCGCCAGCTGCCTGATACACCTTGGCTCACTGATTTAGCAGAATCACCCTAGGAGACAGACAGAAGGCCCCTGAGTAGCCTCAGGGTTAAAACCTCGTCCAAAGTCACAGCTAGGATTTGCAACTATATGTATAAGATGACAAACACCACACTATTTCTGGAAACTGGGAAACTACAGCACAGCACACAACATCTGGGGAAATGGAGGGGTGGACAGCAAACAGGCAAAGTCCTCCAGAGGCCACAGCAAGAGTGACGTCCTTCTCTAGAAACTGAGACTTGACTTCTGGGAGAATGGGCAGGGTGGACTAAAGTCTTGGTCTTTTTGCCGGTGACCCCAAGCCAGCCGCCCACCTTGCAGTCCTCATCTCGTTTTCTTGCTTTTCCTACCTGTTGTGTTCTCTGTATTCTATATCTTGAAATAAAGGAAGGTACAGCTATCTGCCCAAGGATGCCCACTGAGATAGCAAGTCTCAGATACATACATACATTAAGGATGCCCACTCAGATACATTTTCTCTTATGAGGAAGAGCAAGCAATACCATCAAGCTTTGTGAGACTGTGAGAGGGGAGGATGTAGGGGGACCCTTTTGCTCTTCCTCTCACCAAAACCCCAGCACACTGATGTCTGACACTCCATTTTCTCATCATACTCTATCCTACTACCTTCTGATTTACATAATGCAACTTATCTCAGAAAATGTTTTCTAAATCCTATGTCGATTTCTCATAATGGTAACAATTTATCTGGTTAAGAAAACTTCAAGCGACAAAACATCACCTGTAGACATCACCAACATGGGTTTCATTTATAATGCACGTTTTTACCTTCCTCACTAGAAATGGATAGCATAAATGGCACTCACGTGGTGATGCAGGTATCCCTCCTATTTTTGAGCAGCATCGTCTGCATTTTTTAGAATATCAGTATTTAGACAGATTTGAATATGTATAACATTTATTAACTGTAACGTTAGCTCTGACATTTCAGTTTAATCAGTGTTACTACAGACAAGTAAAGTAATTCTCTTCTACTCACACATAAACAGTATTATCTTTTCCTTTCCAAAAGGTACCAATGCATGATCTAAGGCACTTGGGGAATAATTTCATCTCTGTGTGGGGAGGCAGATGAAAAAAATCTAGCAAAGTCTCTGAATACTCCATTTAAAGATTAAATAATACATAAATTACAGATGAGGCCACAGAGAAGGAGCCCTCTGGAGACTGCTGGATGTTTCAATATTAGTTCTTAATAAAAGCCAAAGAGATGTGTTTTCTGCCTGTAAAACTCCACTTTGTTCAAGAACAGGATGATGAGCCCCTAAAGTGTTGACTCTTTCCATGAAGGGTGATAGGAGGTGACGAAAATGCTCAGTAAATCCTTCTCAGGCCAAGAAGCAACTGTGTTTAATAATCAGAGGGATCCAGTTTCATTCTATGCTGACAAGCGCTGACTTCCCTGCAAAGTGACGGTTCTCAAAGGGCAGCACAAATTCCCCCTGAGGAGTAGAATTTTAAGTAGGGGCACATCTGGCAAATGAACTCCCCACAGGGCCTCAGGATAAATTCAGGGCCTTTGAATGGCCCTGCATAGCACTTTTTGGCAGCATTCACAAGACCTCAGTGAGGCCCAAAGTGGGCAGAGAGAGTAAGCCCAGAATGGACAAGGTGCCCCTGGTCCCTTTAAGGGCCAGCCATCTTGATGTGGGGAAAGTCAGCCACCAGGGCTGCTGCAGGTGAACCCC
The DNA here is from genome assembly GCA_963573385.1 of Cacajao melanocephalus. Lineage (NCBI taxonomy): Eukaryota > Metazoa > Chordata > Mammalia > Primates > Pitheciidae > Cacajao > Cacajao melanocephalus. The sequence continues at coordinate 28,442 of CAUYLG010029976.1, forward strand.
CTGCCCTGCAGGATCCAGCACAATACAGGGCCCAGGAAATGATGGTTAGACACAGGCACATTTTCTAAGAAGTTGTCCAAAACCCTCAAAAACACATGAGGGCTTTATTTCTGAGTCTAAGTTAGTAAACCTATGACTTTTACCTTCCTTTCTGCTAAGTTAGTACCTTCATGTCACTCTCAAAAAAACAGCTGCTTCTGAAGCTACAGTTTACTTTGCTTATATCTCACACTCTGCTTAACACTGTGTGTCAACCATAGTACAGGACCAGACACAATTCAAGGAAAAGACAAGAAGAAAACTGAATACAAAATTCAGGGTCACTTCATTTAAAATTTCACTTGTCTGAAAATAGAAACAGTCATTAGACTACATAACAGAAATGCAGCTGGGATTTTTCTTTGCCCTAAAGAGGACAAAGCAACTGGTCAGATGGTCTCTTTGAGGATGTCAGTACATCTTTATACCTGATATTTATTTAGAATTTAGGATGTTGCAAGTGCTGAAAAGAGTAACTGATAATCTTCAAAACAACCCCGTAATTTTGTATTATGTTACATTATCTCAATTTTCAAGCAGATGACTGAGGCTCAAGAAGTGGAATAACTAGTCCATGGTCACACAGCAAGAACATGGCTGAATTAGGACATGGTATTTGCTTCCGAATTCCATGTGTAAGTGATCATGATTACCCTTACAAAGCTCTGCATCCAGAGGGAGATTAGGCTACAGGGGATGGCTTAGGCCCTAGGACCCCCCTGTTGCTCTGACAATGCCAATTATCAGGGAAGGGCCTAGCAATGCGTTCCCACGTGTCTCCAGTTTTGTAATATTTGAAAAAGTAGGAAATAAGTTCAGCATCACTACTCTGAAAATGCAATATCCAAAATGCTCCAAAATCTGAAACATTTTGAGCATCGACATGACACGACAAGTGGAATATTCTATACCTGACCTCATGTAACACGTTGCTGTCAAAATGTAGTCAAAATTTTGTTTCATGCAAAAAATTAGTCATGATATTCTGTAAAATTACCTTCAGGCCATGCATATAAGGTGTACATAAAACATAAATGAATCTCATGTTTAGACTTGATATCTCAAGTCTAAAGATATCTCATTATTTATAGGCAAATATTCTCAAATCAGAAAAAAGTCAGAAATCCAAAACACTTCTCGTCCCAAGCATTTCAGATAAGAAACGCTCAATCTTTACTTAAATGGAATCAATTCAGAGCACTATTCCACCCAACTTCCTGTTAGCCACACTTTCTCATGTAACTACTGCTGTAGGAACCACTGTCAGAAATTTTAAGAAGCTAAGTTTTGGGTATGTTTCGTTTGAGTTTAGTGAAATATTTTCCCATGGTCTAGTGTCACTTCCACACATAGAGAACGTATTGCTGGCTGCCAGGGTGGAAAGATTTTAACCACCTGGTGTGCTAACTCACCTGGTCTCACACCACAGAGGTGCGCAGGTGAGGCTGTGTCATGGGCAGTACATGTGCTGCAGTCCTGGCATTGGAAGTATGTGGTAGTAGAGGAGAAACAAGGTTTGAAACAAAACAATAGGAAGCCAGTCGTAGAAAAAATCTTCCAAATCTTCCACCTCACAAAAGAAACTTGGAAGGGTTTCCTTAAACTTGACAATAGGGACTGGGCATGGTGGCTCACACCTATAATCCCAGCACTTTGAGAGACTGAGGCATGAGGATTGCTTGAGCCCAAGACTTGGAGACGAGCTTGGGCAATGTGGTGAAACCCCATTTCTATAGAAAATTTAAAAATTAGCTAGTTGTCATGGCATGTTCCTATAGTCTCAGCTACTTAGGAGGCTGAAGCGGGAGAATCAGTTGAGCCCAGGAGGTTGAGGCTGCAATGAGCTGTGTTCATGCCACTGCACTCCACCCTGGGCAACAGAGCAATTCCTTGTCTCAAAAAAAAAAAAAAAAAGACAATAGTTTTAAATTTACAACACATTACCAATGATGAGAAACCAATAGAAAATTTTCAATCAACAAGACAAGAGGAAATTTGAAATAATCTTTCTCTTCTCTCCATGGGATATTAAATTCAAAAGGATTACCATATGAGGAAAGGATCAAAGAGTAGCCAAAAAAGGCAGGAGATAAATTATTATGGAACTGTGTGCAAGGCAGTTGATAGTATATGTGTGTGGATGTGTGATTTTGTTCTGTCAGTTTTTTCATTTTTTTAGTATATTTTATAATTTTTTCTCATTAAGTAAATATTCATTTTCATACCTGATTTTACATTCACAGTTTCATATTCTTTTCATTAAAGTAGAACTTTTGAATTTGCATACAGTTCAAGTCTTAGAAAGCCTGGATCTGCCCTGACTGCGTGTAACCAGAGGGGAAGAGCCTTCCCCCTGCATCTGCCAAGAATATATCCATGCCCCTCCTATTTCCTGTAGTTAAATCCATGCCTTTCATTATCAAATTCCAATGAGGTTTAGAATTTCTTGGGAATGAACATTAGTGCATTTGACAGTTATGTCCAGAACTTGGGATCAGGAGAAGGTGAGCTTCTCAGGCCCAGCTATTTATCTTATGAAAGTTGTAACTAATATTTCCCTTTTTACTTTGACTACAGGGAAATGTAGAGCCAAGTTGGAGCAGTGTAGCAATTGTACAAACTCACATATGTTACACTTCTATGAGCCTATCCTCCTCCCACATCATCACCCCCAACCCCATCTCCAGCTTCATTAATTTTTTTGTCTTCCATTTTCTAGGCTGCAATTCCACCAGTTATTTTTTTCGGATGCGTTTTTGGTTTTGTTGGCTGACTCAAGTTCTTTACTGAATTATATTCATTAAAAATTCAAATAATTTAAATAGCATGTCTAATATACAACCAGCATGCTTATTTTTATGATGGGAAGATGAACTTTATTAAATGAATGGATAGGCAAATAAGACCTAAAAGTTCTGAGTCATTTTCATTTTGCTGAAATTTGGTGCCTGTTGTTAATCATTCCATGGGCAAGAGTCACTGGCTCGGGAGATGGAAAAGCGGCAAGGAGGAATTCAAGGGAGAGCAGTGGGCATTTCTTCAGCTATCTTTTCATATGCTTGACAGCTAGCAATTTCTTCTGGCTTTATGCATGTACTTCCCAAATGTGGCTCCTATTCCACGTTTGAGATTTCATTTGGCTGCAGCACCCATCCTGTCCCAGTGCAGAATCATTTGGTAGAAATTTAAAAGCACGAGATACTTGTGGAGAGCTCCCTGCTCACAAATGGCTATGGTTGGTGGCACAGCTATAGTGACCACAAAGGCACATCAGACACATTGAGCCTTTACATTGCTGTTTGCAGGAAAGAAAATCCTGTTGACAAGGGATGTAAACCACAAAACCTTGGAAAGCAAAGTGACAGAGTTAAGAGATGCTTAGTGATTTCCAATCAGAACAGGAAACGCAAACCCCAGAGATTTTGGTGGAAAGTTTTATCACCTTCCCAGGAAATCCAGGGCTAAAATCAATTAAGAGGAAATGAAAGTGAAAGCTGAGAATGTGTTTTCCTTGACCAACCCCTAAGGAAGTGTGGAAAATATCAAGTATTCAATAAATGGTGTTGGAATAACTGGGTGACCATCTGGAAAAATATTAAGTGGTATCCACTTTTCACACAATACATAATACACCAGGATGAATTCAAACAAACAAATAAAGATTTAAACACATCAAATTGAAACTACAAAAGTTCTAGAAGGTAACGTTGAAAAATTATTTAAAATTTAGAGTGTATAAAAGAAAAAAATAGTAATTGGACTACATAAAAAGCTTCCTTGTGGTAAATAAATAAATAGCAATGATAATAACAAAAAGAAAATTCAAAAGACTAATAATATTCTGTGGAAAATATTGGCAATGTCCAATGCAAAGGGTAATCTCTTTGATATATAAAACTCCTACAAATCAACAAGAAAGACACAGATCAACAATTCGGTTTTTAACATGGAAAAATTATATGACTAGCAGTTAACAGAAAAGGAAAACAAATGCCTCTAAAATGTTTGAAAAGATACACAGCCTCATACAGGATACAGAAAAATACAATTTTTAATTATTCTGTGTTACCATTTGTCACCTAACAGGTTGGCAAAAATCCCAGAGTTTGGTAAAGCAGTGCAGCAAGAAGGCTGTAGAGAAGTTGGAACTCCAATGCATTGTTGACAGATATAGAAATTGACCCAAGACCTGTGGAGGCCAACCTGGCAATATTTAGCAAAATCATGTGCACACACACACACACACACAAATCCTTTTAACCAGTAATTCTATTTTTAGGTATGTACCTTAAAGTTATTCTCACACACTTGCGAATTAATATATGGCCAAAGTCATTTATTCAATAATGTTTTCAACAGCAGAAGACTGGAAACAGCTTAAATGTCCATCAGTTGGGTACTGGTAAAAAAATCACGCTCTATTCACTCAAAGGAAAACATTATACTTGTAAACAAACAAAAAGCCTGTAGCAATATGCCTGTAAAAAAAGAATCAGGAAGTTCTTTCTGAACTAATATGAAAATTACCGCAAGAATAACGGTGAAAAGGCCATGGAATATTATCCAGCCATACGAAAGGAATAAAATCATGTCCTTTGCAGCAACATGGGTGGAGCTGGAGGCCATTATCCTAAGCAAATTAATACCAGAACAGAAAACCAAATACTGCATGTTCTCACTTGGGAGAACTAAATGGGAGCTAAATGTTGAGTACACATGAATATAAAGATGGCAACAATAGACCCTGGGGACTCCTAGAGGAGGAAACGAGGGGACAGGGGCAAGGGTTGCAAAACTAAATATTGGGTACTATGCTCACTACCTAGATAATGAGATCCATCGTAGCCCAAACTTCAGCACCACACAATATAATCATGTAAGAAACCTGCATATATACCCCCGAATCTAAAATAACCGTTGAAATCATTTAAAAATTTAAAAATTTTTGTAAAAGAATATTGTTGAAAGGGAGGTTAAGGAATATGCATTCCAATTTATTTGGTTTAAAGAACTGTATATGAGAAAATAACATTAGGCTTCTCTTCAGGCAGGGAAGAAGCGAGGATTAAACACAAAAGAGTCACTCTCTGTGAGTGAGAACCAGAACTTTCACTATATAATAGTTTTGTTCAAACTTTTGAACCATATGAATGTATAATATAATCAAATAGTTTAACAATCAAAACAAATTTAACCTAATGATTTTTTTAAATATATGTAACTGAGATCAAATACACACACACACACACACACACACACACACACACATATATAATCAAAAAAACATTGGTGGTCTCATTAGTTAACCAAGTGGTCTAGTTAGAAGCCATGCACTGAGAGAGTCGGGTTTGTGTCCCAACCTGGGCACAGCAGCTCCACACTCTTAACTACATTGCCTACTGGAGGAAGTGGTTGGTGTAAGGCCTTTGCTGCTCTGAGAGAAGACTACAAAGATAAGCAAGCAGCTCTTGATATTATGGGCCTGATGATAAGCCCTTCACCTGTGCAATGTGAAATAAAAATTAATCCTCAAAGCAACTCTTTTTATAAGGGACAGATGTGAGGCTCAGATCAATTTCATGCTTTCCACAACAAAGAACATAGAACAGACAATTGATAGCAGATAAAATATAAAAGGTTACTAAGTAAATATGAAATGCTCTCCCACCTTCTCCACTCTGAGGCTGCCTCTCCAGGGAACTGGCAAGAACTGGGGTAGCCTGTGTTGAGACCTCCACGTAGCACCCAGCAGCTAAGGGGAGGCAGCAGAAGGGGAGATCACTGCTTGGAAACCAGACCCTGGAATGGAGGGTTCTACCAAGTGCAATGACCACAGCCCCAATTCAGATTGTGAAGCCTATATCCCCCATGACAACAAGCAAATGCTACCTGCAATCCAAGCGCCCAACATCTCCCAATGCAGAGGAGGTTGGCCTGCAAGGGCACTGGCTTCCTGAACTGAGTAAGGAGGGCCAGGGATGAAGCTAACAGCTATGTTCTGGCAAAGTTCTCAAATCTCTGCTGTGTCCACTGAATCTCAAGTCTGCTAGTCCTTGTGTGGCCTGCTCACTAGCCAAGAGCTCTACGGACACAGGGATGCAGAAAGCACACCATGGTGAAAGCAAAGAAACGCATTTGCTACCCATAGCGACAACAAATTGCGGTATTGGCAGCTGAAATCATTATCTGGATAAAAACAAACAGCAAATTTGACAACAAAATGCATTACTTTCCACTGTAATAGGAAAGGGTCCCATATCAGCACAAACCTCCATCTTCCTCTCCACTTCTCCAGCCTAATGTATATTTACAGCTGGGCACCTTCTCCTTTGACCTACCAATCATGCCCTCTGCCCTAATAAGTGGGCATCTAAATCAGGGAGGTGGGGATGTTCCCAGAATTGGCACTTGGCAGAGGTCAACTCTGCAAAAACCTGGGGTCCACTATCTCCCCTGGGCCCTCCTTTCTCCCAGCCTACAATATTTCCAGGAGAGCTTTGCCTACCTCCAGCCTACTGTCCACTCAAAAAAGTCCATTCACATCTGGTAGGAGTCCCCACAATGCCTGTCAACTTTGCTGAACATTGGAATCCTTGGAAGACTTTAAAATAGATTGATGCCTGGCTCCCACACCTGGACTTATGATTTGAGTGGGATGGGGTAGGACCTGGGCACTGAGATTTTTAAGAATTCCTGGGGGATTCTAATACACAGCAGAGACTGGAGACCCATGTCATATTGTTGTCTTGTTTTGTTTCTTTGAAGTTCTCATCATCTGTCTTCATAGAAATTATAATCCAATGGAGAAAACAGCCATGATTCATATAAAAGGAAATGACCAAATTACTTACTTTTTGTCTACTAAATAGACTTCTCAACTGGTCATAGCTCAAGATAGGAGGATGAACTGACCATGGGACTCTCCCAGTTTTAACAGTGAAAATTCTACCTCCCAGAAAACTCCTTAGTCCTGGGCAAATGAGGAGTGTTGGTTACCATAATCCAGGACACCACATCACTCAGCAGTGATAGACAGGCATTCGGCAATCATCAGACACTCTTGTATATGGAAATTGAGCCCGAATTAAAACTATGGGATGATATTGAGGAAAAAATAAATCCACACCCTAAATGTATTTCTGTACATGGTCTGTCATCTCAAGACTTATTAATTTAACCAATTCTTGGTCATGTTGGTGCCAGGTTCTGTTGTCTGTGGGATCTGTTGGAAGACATTATGTCCTGTTGTAGAATTCAAGAGATGAATAAAGAAAAGACGGAAGCTGGAATCAATGGAATTAGGGATACCATGGAGGAGAAAAGGGGTTCTGAGGAGCACACACAGGGTGCATTGGCACTGGCCTTGGAGGGGCCCTGGAGGTGTCAGAGCAGCTGTGACAGCTCAGGTGCATGAGATGAACCCACGTCTGGCACACCTGCTAAACAAGCAGAAACTCCAGTGGGAATTGTGGTGGGGAGCAGGGCCATGCGGTCACAAGGTGAGGAACAGGTGGCTCAGCAAGGAAGAGGGAGGCCAGCGCAGGGATTGAGAGGTGGGGACAGCATTGGATGAAATGTCACTGGGGATGAAATGTCACTCCAGGGCTAGACTGTCAGGAACCATGTGGTATTCAACCCCCAAAAACTCATCGTGCTTCCCCTTTCTGCTCATCATTATAGGGCCCCAAGATAGTGTGATGAGCAGAAAGATAGAGTTCCTGACCTTAGAAAGCTCACTTTCTAGTGCATGGGAAGAGGGATACCCCTAAGAAACAATTTCAGGGCAAGGGGACAAGTTTGACCTGTGTGCTGTGCTGACGGTTTGGATTTTAACTTACACTCAATAGAAAACCAAGGATTCTGAGTAGTAAAAAGACCGTAGCAAGGTGTTTTAGAAGAACTTCTAATATGGATAAAGTAAATGAAAAGCCTTCAAAGCTGAGACCTGCCAGATATAGCTGGGAAGAGTGTGGAACAAAGACAGTATCTCCAGGAAATAATAATATTTAGAGGAGGATGAAGGAGAAGAAAGCAGCTACAAAGACAGAAGCAGCCAGGCCTTTAAACAAAAAACAGTTCTAGAAATGATTTAAGCTGTCATTTTTCAAAATGTCTTCAGTGGAATTAAATACTTTTCTTTCTTCCTGCTGTTCATATAACCAAGCTGCTGTTGGAGAAAAGTTGGGTGAAAAAGCTCCACTGCCTTTCAAGGAAGGGAAATGTAGCTCGGAAGCCCTAGCCCGGGAGGACCTTGTCGAATTTGCTGGTGTTTCTCACTCTACAAAGGCCTCCAGGCAAGCACATAAAGCACATCAAATGGAAACAAGACTCAATTTCTGTTCCCCTGCTTCACTCTATTGGAAAAATCCAAAATCTGCCTTAGGAGAGTGAAATCTCTCTAACTCGATGGGAGTCTTCTCAGTTCTCCTGCCAGGGTTTCATCCCTGCCATGTGGTGCAGGCATCAGACGCTCCCTGAGCACCCACTGGCTGCTGCATGCCAGGCCCTGTGCTTCCGGCAGACATCACCACTCCCAGATGTTTCAGAAGGACAGAGACTAAGGGAACAAGAAACTTTGCAAATCAGAAAGGACAGGCTCAACTGCTCCTCTCCCTGCCCAGCCTAGGCTTTTCTATTTTAATCAAAATATATTGAATAGCAGAAAGATTGGACAGCATTTGACAGCATTATCCACTCTACAAGCAGAAATGTGATAAGGTTAATTACATCGTCTAAACAGGTCCTAACTGCCCCTTCCAGGCATGTTCTATCAGTTTGCCCCCAAGTGAGCAGTCGCTAATACCTCCTAATCTCACACAACAGGCACTGGCAATGCAGCCCTGTGGAGATGAGGATGGAAAGGGAAAAAGAGAATTACACATGGAAACGGTGGAAGGTTTTCACAAAGGCACCATGTGCAGCGAGGCAGTCTTTTGCATTTGGACCTGGTTGGCTTTGTATACTAGCAGAGTCTGTGGGATGATGGAAAGAGGCTGCCAAGGAATGGGAAGGGGCAGATGACTAGGGCAGGTGTAGCACTGTGCAAATTCTCCATCCCATGTTCTCTCCAGGCACTAGCCCATGTTGTGTGCTCCCATAAGGCTCAGCAGTGCCAGGTCAAGATTGAATGAAACAAAAGGGAGCAGAGCAGCTCTGCCTCACGCCATGCTCAGCATTGGGAGGACATCTTGAGATCTTTGTCTAACCCCAGCCCTAGAGCCTCAGGGCAAATTTGCCAGCGGAGAGGAGTATCTGCAAGGCCATTGGCCACTCAGAGCCTTGCTGCCTGGAGCACTGCAGCCAGACAGACCAGCACCACAGCCACCAGCAGCTGGGATTCAGAACATGTCTAGATGCAATTGCTACCACATCCCCCACAGATCCACAAACCTATGCCTACCTGGAGGAGGTGGAGGAGGAAGCAGGGGCTACAGCAAGAAGAACTGGTGTAATCTGGTCTTACAGAGAGCCTGTTTCTCATCCTGCACCACCAGGCAAAAGTCCTGTTTCTCCTAATTACTATTCATGTAACCTGGAGCACATTACCTAACCTAACTCAGCCTCAGCTCCCCCATCACTAGAATATGGATGATAATCCCTCCTCTGAGGCTGCTGCTCACCAGCACTGAGTGAATGTTTGCGAAGTGCCTGGCACACCACGGGACTGATATGAGGGTAGTTATGCCAATGGCACTTCTGAACCAACTTCCTGAACACCCAGCCTGGAGGCAGATAGTACGGTTCAGACCCTATTTCCACTCTGCCATGCTGTGAGTGAGCTACACCTCCCTTCTGTAAAATGGGGCCAATATCAGTGTTTAATCATGGAAGCAAAGTCCCAGTGGTGTTCTGAGGATTAAATTAGTCATTTGATGCAAAGTCATTCAAAAGAATTCCTGGTACATAGTAAGCGCTTTATAAATAGTTGTTGCTATTATAATTTACAGAACGTGTGGTCTTATAAAGAGAGACAAAAAAAAAAAAAGCAATGCTTGGCCCAGGGGTATGTCCATGGTGGACACCAGAGTGCTTGGAAACCCAGCAGCCAAAGGAGGGCCAAGCAGGCACCAGGCTCAGGAGCTCACTCCTGGGAGGGAATGATTTGCTCTATCACAGGAAGTTTCCTCCAATCCCTACAGAGCTTTGCAGGGCTTGCCTGGTCTCCCCATCAAGAAGGGGAGATGAAGTAGGTGCTCCTAGGATTAAAAGCTGGCATTTGAATCTCTGCTCACAGATGGAAAGTAAAAGTAACAGAACCCAATTTTTAAAAAATCAATATCAAATTAAGGATAATTTTTCCTCTGCTAGAAGGAGACTAAAGCTAATTCCCCTGGACTCCTGAGTCATAATATCATTTAGGGAAGAACATTCCCATTCAAATATTGAGACATGTCTGCGTGCTCCCACTATGCCGCATAAGCACAATTAGCTCCGTCAGAAATTAATCCTTTGTTCCCTGAAATCCATCCAGTTACTCTTGTAATATGTCTCTGACAAATGAATAATCTACTTTTGTAAAATACAACATTATTGATTACATAAGCTGCAATATAGCAGTCGCTGGCCAGCTCCAAATGTGTGGTTGAGATGATAAAACGCCCATGTGATGCTGGAGAGTAGGTAACAAGTGGGTGACTGCGGGTCAAACTTTCGGACCAGAGCGTGTGGCTCAGAAAATGCTAACTCATTCCCTCAAGACTCTTGAGCAAAATCTGTATTTAATGAACACCTACTATATGGCTGGCTTCACGTTGGGCATTTTACACAGAGGATTGTGTTATATAAGCCTGTGAAGTAAATGTCATGGTCTCCATTTTCCAGTGAAGAAACAGAGATACATTGTACATTAAAACAAACCTAGTTCAAGATCACACAGTCAGTAGCTTGCTGGGCCTGGATTTATATGCAGAAATGTCTGGGCTTAGAAGCCATAATCTTAACACTAGATCCTGACAGGCTCTTACAGACCTCAATGGTTATTTAGGAGGCCAGGAATTCTCAATAGTTTAACATTGGTTTGGCCTATTTTTGTTAGTCTTTTGTCTCAAAATTCATCTTCCTAGAGGCAAAAAAATTAATTACAATAAACCCAAATTAATGTTCTCATAAGAATTTTATAATATTTTGAAGTTAAAAAGCCAGCCAGGTTGAGGAGCCACTACAATTAGCACAAAATGACAATAACAGCAATAATACCAATTACAACAGTTGACAACTAACCCTCAGACCAAAAATGTGAGTGCACATGCACACACACACACACACACACACGCTCACACACAGTAATCACACACATTGTAACATCATGCAAGGAAATGTTTGGAATATTGACAATCAAAGCCTTTTATGAGATCTCCATAGGACAGGCAGTATTACTGTCTATTGACAGCCTGAACACAGAATTTCTTCATTTATTCAACAAGTGTTTATCAAGCATGCCAGCCCCTGTTCTAAACCTTGGGGACCCAGCAACAAACAAAAGTAGAAATCACTGCTGTCTTGTATTTTGAGAAGACAGACTAATACAGGTGTTATATGGGACGAACAATGGGAAGTGCTTGAGTTGAAATGTTAAGTAAAGTGAACAAAAAAGCCTCATGGAAAAGGAGATATTTGAGTAGAACTCTGAAAGATTGAAGGGCATAAGCCAAATGAATATCAGGGGAAGGGCATTCCAGGCTAAGGGAGCAGCAAGTGCAAAGGCCCTCAGGTAGGTACATGTCTAGCGGGCATAAAATGAGTGTAATACTGCCAGGGCAGCTGCTGTGGAGCCAGGGATGTCACGAGGGACTGGGTCACACAGGCCTCAGGGACTAGTCTAGAAAATATTAAAGTACAAGTCAGTGTACAGGTGCATCTAAATCTTCCTCCAGGAGGAATTTTGGGTAGCTGACCGGGTTAATTACAACAGAACACACATTGACATGGGATGGAAAGAAGAAAGAAAATGAATATGGATGGAAATAAACTCCAGCCAGAATGGCACTAGAAATGCCTAAACAGATGATCTCCATGTTTCGAACAGGTGGGCCTCACTTTTCTTCTCAACCTCCTAGGAGTCAGAGTCAGCACAAACAGGGAAACACTGTTCGTCACCAAATGCACCATCCCCAGAGAATAAGTGCCAACAACTCAATCTGAGGGATTAAAACTGTTTTTGGCATTGTAATCAGAAAAGACTGTCTCCCGGGGAATCATAAATCCAGCCTCTGTGAAGCAAAGTGGACAACAGCATCACTAGCAGCACGCTTGCAATGAATGTAACGAGAAGCTTCCCAGATCCTGTCTCTTAGGTGGTAAAGCGCAAAGTGCTCAAACCGGTTCTGCCAAGGGCGCAGAGAGGGCTGGGCGTCTGAGGGCAGCACCCTCCAACAGGGAGACTGGCCACACACAGATTTATGATATCGAGAAGTGGGGCAAGACCTCTCATCCTTCATGTAATCCTCACCGAATGGAGTTCCTTGAACCTGATTTTATGGACAGAAAGAGTGACAGTGAGCTCAGGACTGTCCTGGCACTGCCCAGAAACCCGCTGAATATAGCTCTTGTGATTGCCAGTGGAGGACTAACCTCTGAGGCTTCACAGAAAATAAACCAGAATGGAGATATGGAGATGACACATCTTTGTGGAAGCCAAGGATCTTGCCAAAACACATCGCCCTTGTGTCATGAGGTGAGCTGGTTACCACTGGTGGGGACAGAGATCACTTTAGAAAACTGCCACAAGTCTGCTTCACTGCACAGACAAATAGGCAATCAGGGACCTGCCCAAGGCTCCCTCTCATCCAGCATGGCCAGAATTGTTTTACTCCAAAGAATATATAAAGCTGTTGTTACCCGAGGCTTATTTGAGCCAAAATAAAACCTCCCAAGAGCACCCAGAGAACAGTAGTCTTTGAGATAGCCTGGCCACTCCCAGGATATGGCATGTCATGTGGGGGTTATTGGCTAGTTGAGGGTTGAGAGATGTCCCTGGCATCAGGGGGCCAAGGGCCTTTTAAGAACAAGAACATGTAGTATTCAGCTTCCTGGTGATTTCCTAGGTGGGGCTGTGATGTAACTGCTCTCCAATGTGCCAAACCTTCAGCAAAATCTGCTACAGATTTAAAAAAAAAAAAAAAGAAAGAAAAGAAAAGAACTGGAGAACATCTAGCAAAGGAAATAATGTAAATTTAAGAAAACTGAAACATGGACCTTCTCTTGGAAGAACTATTTTGAATGTTAGTGTCTAAATAGGAATTGTCTAGCTCAAGATGTTAAAAGCATGCCAGATATAAATTAAAGAACTTTTACTCTCATCTCAATAGCAGGGTCTTTGCTCATCTCTCTGAGGCTCTTACTACATAAACCAATCCTCAAGCCCATAAACACGCATGCCAACGCCACAGCATGCACCTCAGGTGTGTCCATTGAGGCTAATGGATAGTGTAAACTTCTAGACAGAGGATTGGGGCCACAGAAGACAACGGGTGAAGGGAGTTCCTCCTAGGGGACGGAACTAGGGTCTGCCTGGGGCACTCTGTCCACTGGCAGGGCACAAGTGTTCATGGGGCTTCTCAGGAATTCACCATCACTCTGAATGATGGCCGTGCATCTCTCTTTCCCCTTTCTCCCAAGTAGGATGCTTACTGCATTTATCCTGTCCCAATTCTAGGACTGGGTCTAGTGTACTTTTGGAGGGAGGACTTCAGACAACCATGGGCATCAGTTTGCTTGTTTAAGCGCCTGAGTCATAGTACAGCAAGAAGCCTTTAAGCTGATGGAGTCCAGAGGTTCTGAGCTTTTGAACGGATCCAGAGGTTGGGTGGGATTTGAATGCTGTCTGCTTTAAGGACAAGGTGTACATGCTCTATAGGAGGAAAAATCAATGAAACATCTGGTAAACACAAGAGCTAACTATGGCAGAGTGTTTTTGCTGATTATCGAGATTTCTTTTTTTTCTCTAAGCACACACTTGGACTGCATTTCCAGACTCACTTTCCTGTCTCCATGGCCATGTGACTGAGTTCTGCTCAATGAGATGTGACAGGTGACACTTCTAAGTCTGGCTACACAATTGCAGAGGAGATCCCCGATGCTCTCCCTTGTCTATAAACAGCATATTGTCACCCCGCATGGCTTCTGAACCAGTCATTTGATCTGGGGCCTGGCCTGACTGAGAGGACCATGTACACACACACATTCATGCACCTTAGCAAACAGGAACACTCATTTTGGATTTTACATGAATGAAAAATAAACTGCAACAGGGTGGAAACGCTTTTAAACTTACAGGCTAAATATTCAGGTAAGGAATTCACTATGCTGGTCTCTGAACACCCCAAACCTTCACTGAAATTCTGCTGTTGCAGCAGCCCTGGGTTAGAAGCCCCTTTGCAAATCAAAGGAGAAGAGTCTGGTTCCACAGTGGTTCAGAGCAAAGCAGAGGAAAGAGACCCACAGCAGAAAGCAAAATGATCACGGGATGAATTCCATGGATGCAGAAACAGACAAGAAAGGTGGAGACTGGGAGGGGGCTTCTCTGAGAATGACCACAGCTCTGCTATGGAGCAGGGCAGGCTTTGGGTTCCCTTCCACAAACTGGATGAAAACTCAAGTCATTTTTAAATATTGAAGGGAGCATGACTTCTAGAGTCTAAGGCTTCTAGGTGAGACTGAAATATCTGTCTCCTCCAGTCCTCAAGGACAGGAGCACTGACTTCCTTTTTTCAATGTTCCAGGGACCTAGTAAATTCAGTAAAGGAGCCTCATTGGACTTTATAATGAAGCCCTGGTAATAAATGGTTTACACCCTACTTTACCACTGCAGTCATCTCTACCTGCAGACTCCCAAACCTAGAATCAGGGAATTTATGTGGCTCAGAATAAGACCGAAGACAGACTGGCTCTCCTCCACTGGAAGAAAAAGCAACAATGGCCCCAACATGCATTAGACAAATGCACACACACATATACACACCCACACCCACACCCTACACACCCCCACAGACACACACACATCACGCACACACACAAACATATACACACACGTGTATACACCATGCCACACACAACATACACACTACACAGACTCAAGTACATATCCTATACACATGCACATACACATACCACACACACACCATAGACACATACACACCATAGACACACACATGCACACATAATCTCTAGCCTAGCTACATCATGCTGTGTAAAATGAGTTTTTATGTTATTCCCACAAGGCAGTGAGACCCGATTCATGAATAGAAAGCTGCCTGAATCAGCAGCTAGCCTAAGTGACACGATATGATTTTAGCGTGATTTTTACATCATTCACCAAACACTCATTAGGCACCAACCATGTGCCAGAATCTTCACTTGGCATCTGATAAACTGGGTGCTGAGGGCATGATCCCTGTTCCCAAAGGGCTTTGTACCAGCTGTCACACTGGCTCTAGGATTCAAGATAACCCATTCCAAGGGAAGTTACTAAACTCTAGCATTGACGTGACAACCCCTTCTCTTTCCTGGTTGCTCGGCGGTCCACCACCTGCAGGCATGCCGGATGCCACGGGGCAGCAGGGCACCTCAGAAAGACAGCAAAGGGCTGGAGAGGCCACATTGGACCCATGTGGGCCCACAAGGAGTAGCTTTCTCCCAGACATCCCTTCCCACCCTGCTGCCTCACCCAGGGGCTCATTTCTATTGGCAATCTCAGTAGTGCACATCCACATTGAGATAAGTGGCACTAAAATAAAATGGACTGTAATTATTATTATAGATTACAGTAATTACAGATGGGAAAAGGCCGATTAGATTAGCAGGCCCCACCCCGCGCCAGGACCCAGCTGATAGGAAGGAGATTTGTGCAGAAGGCAATGAACCTGCTGTGAGTGTTGGATGTCACTATGGCTTCCCAGGGCCCAGGCTGCAAAGGGCAGGGCGTGGAGGAGGGTTGGTGGGAGGGAGCAGCTTTCAACCTGAAAATAAACCAGCCATTAAGAAATGGGGCCTCTCTCCAGCCTGCCTGGAGGTCACACCCATAAGAGCCGTGGCTGGGGTTTGTCCCAGGGCCTGAGACTCCTTCTACCACGGAGAGGCTCCCCCGCTACCTCCCAGCTGCCATCCACCATATCCCATCAATGCCTTGCAGCCCTGGCTGGAGCACAGCACCCACCAAAGACAACTGCGACATTGAGTGAGTTACTTATATGTTCTCTGAGCCTTGTTCCCATTGGTAGCTGAAGAGACCATTCCCATTCATGCAGTGTGGTGGTGAGATCACAGACAGAGCATGTCCAGGACAGTCCTGGAAGGGTTTGGTAAACGTGCCTGCCCCTGCCCCTGCCCCTGCCCTGACCACTCCCAGGTTTCCAGCTGGGCCTGCTGCCATCCTCATTGCCTGGATCTGAACACTGTCCTCAGGTCCATCTTGGCCATGGATTCTGCTTTGTCCCCTGAGTCTGCTGTCTACCTGGACCCAGTTCACAAGAGGTCCTTGGGTGAGGCCAGTGGCCTAAGCAGCTCCTGCTAAGTCCTGGGACTGGGCACCACCTCCATGCTGGATGGGAAACATGTAGGCCTCATTCCTCTCACTCATCCCTCCCACAGGAACTGGAGCTCTGCTTTGAATCATGGGAGGGAACAGCAAGGGGCTGACGTCATGGGTATCTCCTTTCCAGCCAGCCCCATTTCCCTTCCAAGAACCTGCCCAACTCTGTGACATCTACTGCTTCTGTGACACAAAGGACCACACATTCGTGTGGAGCCAGGTAAATCCTTAGCTCAGCACATTCCCAGTTGCATCCCCACCATCCCCTAGCCAGCCTAAATGGGTGGGTCTGCTGCCAAGCCCACCCTACCTTGCCCCTCCCTCTCTGCTGCTGTACCCTCTGCCACCAATAACCAGGGGCCCCCACGCCACCAGCCACTCCCCTCTCCGGTTTCTTTCTGCTCCCGATACTTCTGCTCCTGGGACTGAGAAGGTCCCCAGAGGCTCACAGAATCCATTTCCAAATCCCTCCCCAGGGTCTGGCCCTGGTTCCACTCTCTGCTCTTTTCTCCTGTTACCCCTGCAAAATACTGAGCACATCACAAGGATCTGCTAACTCATTGGTCATCCTCTGGAGCTATAACTTCATTTAAAAAAAAAAGAAAAAGAAGAAGTTATTTTGTCTTTTAATTGCCTCTTAGCAGAATGTCTGACAGACAGCAGACACCAATTAAGAGTCGATGAATGAGGGGGGAAAAAATAAGGAATTATTGACTGCCTAGACACTTGCCAGCCTTTTCCTTTCATGATTTGCTCTTTCTCAGTGGGAGAAACTTTTCTTATGGAATACGGTCGGGGCAGGGATGTGCAGTGAGCCTGGCCAGAAGAGGCAGACACTCATTGCAATGCTAGACAGAGACAAAGGTGGTGTTAAGCAGGTCCAGTGAGTCCAGAAGAAAGAAGAACATGGCAGATTGCAAAGGTGGCCTCCTTTTCCCTTTAGGGAGACACTTGAGCTGGAAATGAAACATCTGAACAGAGCCTGAGAGCACAGGACACTCTAGGCTCTCACAGGCTTACTGACCCCATGGAGAGACTGTCTTTATTAATATTAGTAAACTAGCAGATTTTAAATTCCCTATGGCCTCATCTTCTACCTGGTAGCCCTTCCTGCAAGGGTGAAAACCCAAGGCTTGCCATGGAACTTGCACAGCCTAGCTTGTGTTTTTAAGTTATTAGCTCTGCTCTTGATATTCACCAGGAAAAATTGAATCCAACTTAAACGTTTTCCTGAAAATCTCCAAGTTGCTCCTGGGCCCATTTTTGTTTTGAGGCTTAAAGGTTTTCCACTTGGCTCCACCCTCTGCATAGAGAATCAAAGCACCGATGTGTTTGTGCACCAAAAGCACCAGCAACGCTGCCCCTTGCCCCAGCAATCAAGCCCCAACCCCATTCCCCACCGTCATGGCCTCTGAAGGCTAACACACCCAACACATCCAACCAACCTTGACCTGGGACCATCTACAGCAATATAGAGCCTCAGAAAGGTGACCACTTGGCAGAGAATCTAGAGACCCCACCTCTCATGGGACAGATCCCACCAAAGGTAGCCTGCCTGCTGTCTACATCCTCCCACCATCCCCATTGTTCTCTCTCAAAGCCAATATCTGATCAGATGAAAGTAGAATAAGTCATATCTGGGTTCTTCTGTACCACACAATGCCCATGGTCAGATCTCATGGGTGGAGGAGCCAGGCAAAGTCAATTTCCTCCATGTCCTAAATGCACTATTGTATCCATCCTCTGGTCCTCTGTCTTGGACTCCTGTTTCCTACTGGTGAGTAAATGGAGGCAGTGACTGGATGGTTCCTGCATGTAGTTATTTACTCTGCAATCCTCAGAAAGACCAGAAGTTAAAAACTACTAGCCATGGACCCTTCTTAGAGGAAACACTTAGAGTTGAGGACATCTCTTAGAGGATGTCTGGTTTCTTGCCCTTGGTTCTCTGTTCTAATCCTTGTCTGCCAACATTTCAAGGGCTTCCTCAGGCCTGCAGGCTCCTATTTCAGCTTCCTCCAATTCTCATCAGAAGAGGCCATTCTGGACTGGAAAAGATGAAGTCTCCCACTGAAATAGAGCCACCCTGACCCAGAGCCCACCTGGTCCTAATGAGCTCCCTCTGCTTTTGGAGGAAGGACCACGGACCTGCCTGCCTCACCTCCACCTCTCAAGAATGTTGAGCCTTTCACTGGGCTAGTCTCAGAGACTCGGAGTCTTGGGAAGAGGCCCTTGGAGCCCTGGGGCAGACACCATCACAGCCCTACAGACTTCCACGGGTCACTAGAGCACTCCAAGATTTGTTACGCCTCCGTGCCTTTGCCCTTTCTTTTTCCTCTGCCTAGAACACCGTTCCACTGACTCTTTATGTGTCTTTCTCTCTCAACATTTAGGTTTCCATTTGCATATCAAGACATTACATAATACAACCCTGCCACCAGCACGGCTGCAGCCCCATGTTTATCAGAGCCCCTCTATTCCTACTGAGCATTTAATTATTATGTGTAAGCGTGTTCTTTCTTATGGTCTTGTCTCCCCTGAAGAATGGGGACCCCATTAAAGCAAGAATGAGTCTGTCTGCCCACTGTCCTATCTGTAACATCAACCAATGTGGCTGACCCAGAGTGGGGCCAGTGAAAGATTTCTTGGCCAACCTCATGAATTTACTCCCCAGTGAAAGGCAAATCCTAATTGTTCCCACACGCAAGTCATTACTCACAGATTTTTTTCAGGCCTGCATATCTGGGAAGGCTCGTCCTCTTCTGGGTCACCGATTTATTCTTGCCTTAGGAAAATCTGGCACTCTGAAATGGGACCTGTTTCCCTCCTCACCGTGGCTAGTTGGAGGTGCACAGGCACATATGGAGTGTCTGGAGCTGACCTCTAGCAACTAATCAAGTCCTTAGCAGATGAGTTGCTGAGCACCAGACTGTACCAGCCAGGAGGGCTTTCATCTGCGCTGGAGATGTCAGCCCAAGTTAGGACTTGGCTGCAAAATAAAACTGGGCTAGAGAACTTGGGGTCGGCAGGAGGCAGGGTGGGCACATGCATTTGTATACATAGTTTTCCACCAGCTTCATCTTGCCTCTCTGCCCTCATTTTCTCTTTGCCCTGATTTCCCCCCATTTCTTGATTAAGAGGAAAAATAAAAAAAGATACCTCCCATTGTACATTAAGTATTTCTGTAAACTGTCAGTACTCATTTTCTAGAAGGAGGCAGGGTATAAATAAGTAAATATAAATAAACAAATGAGCTTTGTTTTTTCCCAGGGTGCCCCTTCTACTTGGATTCAGGTCATCTACATGTCTATTTATGATCTATTTTCGAATTTCAAGATTCTGACTGTGTAAGCAGGAATCGCAGAGCTGGCTCTGGGGCTGAGACACCTGCCAAAGCCAACACTGCACTGAGCGCTGTTGTCTGTGTGCAGGCTGGTGCCCGCCCAGAGGGCCCCGGGGAAGGTGCCAGAGCAGCCACAGAGTGGAGGGGACCTGTCAGCGCTCCAGACCAGGCAGCACTATCCAGGAGAATCATGGATAATCCAGAGGTGTCTCTCTCTCCCTGGGTCTCAGCTTGAATTTATAGAAAATGGGAGCTAGGGACAAAGACTACCTCTGAGGGGGAAAATGGGTCTCAAAGCTCCCAGTGCCCAGGTCCATGTATGTTTCCTATTATTAAACAACACTTCTGGGGACACAGGCAGGCTTCAGAGGACACCCTTTCAGCTGTAGCTTTATGAATTCCTCTGCCACAATTAAAGCGTCAAACACTTTCAGGTTTCACAGCTGAGAGGAAGGAACCAGTCTGGCTTCAAAAATGCCCATGGATGTCACAATCCCTTGGGAACCCAGGAGATTTGGGGGCCTCACAGTCAGGGTGGCAGAAGCCAAGAGCAGGGGGTGGGTCCTGAATGTGCCCACACATGGCACAGTGATCTCATTCAGTGCAAACCTACAGTCCAAACACAGTTTGCAAGTACAGTTTGCAAGTCTGAGTGATCGGGCCCTGAGACCCTCTGGCTTCCCCCAGGCTGAAGAGCCCTAAGTTCTGTGGTGGCAGCACCTGCTCTCATGCCTCTTGGCATCCACACCTGCTCTTCCATCTCCAGAGAGCCTTCTTTCTTTTCCTAACTCTGCGTCTACCTCAGCTTAGATTTACTTTGTCTGGAAGCTTTTCCCAGCAGGCAATTCATCCTCCTCCAGCCAGGCTAGGATCAGGGCTGTGTGTTTACACACCTCTCCCATCACAGCACTCCAGCATCACAGAGCCTGTCCAGCAAAGCAGGTGAGGACTGGCCCGGAACATGGAAGGACAAGACTGTGTCTCCCTTTGTCCCCTGCCATTCCCTAGCACCTAACCCCATAACTGACAGACACCAGGAACTCAATAAATATATATGGAGCAGGAGAATGATTAAATGAGATGACACAGAGTCTGCCACGCCCCAGCAGTCTGTCACTAGGCAATTGTCCTCAGGGGACCTGGCTCCACACCCAGAGGCCATTTCAGGCCTTGGAAACAGGAAACTGGAAAGAAACAAACCATGTCTGTATCTGTGAGACTGCAGGACAAATAGATGACAGGGGAGATTCAGAATGGGGAAAAAGGATGTTTCTATCAACATGAGGGCCTGTCTGGGCAGAGGGGTTGGGTGGGGGGTGTGGAGTTCAGCCCCTGTCAGCACAGGGGACTAGGAGATGCTGGGGTCACTAGATTTGGGGCAGGCTCTGTCCTGAGTCAGACCAGGAGCCTCCTGGCAGGGAGTGGTCAGGCACTTGGTCCCCTCCTTCTGCCTGGGTCAGCTGCATATGAGGATGGTCGCCCCCTTGCTCTATGAGTGGGCATCTGAGACAGAGAACAGAGGTGGCTGACTGTGTGGGGCCCTGCAGCTTCTCAACCACCTGCTCCTCACAACCTCTCAATTGCCTCAATGAAGCCCTCATCCTGGCTGCACAGGGTCCTCTATCCCCAGCTCCTCCTTTCTTTAGAAAGAGGTTACCAAGAGACCAGGCACAGCCCCACTCCCTCTGAGGCAGAGTAGAGAAAGTCGCTGGGCTTTGGTTCTAGGCTTCCAAAGGGCCTGGAGGCAACACACTCTACTGCCCCCATAGTTATCTACTACCCTTCTAATCCTGCTTTCCCAGAGACAATGAGCAACTTCACCCCAGCAATGGCCACCTACAGCGACAGAAGCACACCATCCAGGCAGTGACACCCAACATCGATGTCCACCTGGCAGCTCATGATTGAGCAGAACACACATATCCCCAGATAAGAGCATTGCAGGGAGCCCACAGATGACATGACTGATGTCCCTGAAGAGTCCAGGTCAGCCCCTAAATCCAACAGGAGGCCAAGCAAGGCAGAGACCCTGTTATGGTTTCCAGCCACACCCAGGCCATGAAAGATGGCCCACGGTGAGATGGAGCACAGGACCTGAGGGCAGAGGGCCAAAGCCCTGAGTTGGGCAATGCAGATCTTATAAGAATTTTCTGAAAATTCCCTCCCATTGTGAATCCTGATATGGAGAGATACACATGCAGGACAAAGTGAATCAATAACTCACGAATTCTCACAGAAGCTAAGGACGGCCCCAGTAAGCTCCTGACCTCGGTCCCCAGTCCCTCCCTACACTTTCTGAAACAGGGAGCCAGCTGTCTTTGAAGGTGAATGATAATCAGAAAGGAAGCAACAATACATATATGAACAGAATGTCCCCAAAACATGAGTAAGGGAGGGAGAAATCAGCATGGGGAGAAAAGGAACATCAGAAAAAGCAGATAAAGAGAATGTAAAAATTGATGACAAGGAATTATCTCTTAGGGGAAAAAAAATTAAGAGTTCAGACAAATATTCTCCCCAGTCTCAAAAAAGTTACAGATAACATTGTCTCTTGAAGGAAAAAGAAATCTAAGAAGAGATAGAAGAGTTCAATGAAGAGATTATAAAACAACAGAGATGAAAAGCAAATAGTTCAGCTTAGGGAAGAGGCAAAGCCGAGGTCCCTGGGCTTTTCTGCAGGGGGCACAGATGAAGGGCTGGACTGTGGTCCAGCGGGGAGGATGCAGCATCAGGAGTAAGAGAAGCAGCTGAGTCCCTGGGGCCCCCAGGCAGGAGGCTAGGGAGCCAGCCCAAAAGAATGCCCTCACCTTAGGTTCTGGAAGCCTAAGGGTGCATTTATGAGCTAGCACATAACTTAAGTTCTCTACCCAACCTGGCCAAACCACAGAGCATGGCTTTCCCCAAATCCTCCTTCCACAGGCCTGGGACCTCAGCATCCCTGAAACCATCATCCACTCTATTGAACAATCATGCCTCAACTGCCAGTGCCTCCAGAGATCAGCCTTGACACTCGATGCTCCTGCCAGTGGCAGCAGCTGCAGATGCAGCAGCGGGAAAAAACAAGCTGTAGCTGTCAGCTCTGACATGCAGACAGTGTTGCCCTGTCTCTGGATGATGCCACAACACTTGGGGACTCAAATAAATCCTGTATTGATATTTCCACCAGTGGAGGGAGTCCTGGCGAGGTGCCTTTCAATATTTTAAAAATGATTTTCCCTGTTGGCTCCACTTCATAAGTCATCAGACACTGGAAGCCAGACTCCTCTTTCTTGCTGGAATGATTTGTTCTCTGGCAGGGTACAGGGTTTATGACTCCGGAGGAATCCAGCTTGCGATCCAAGCTGAGAGGTGCTGAAGGCCTCAGGACCCTGGTCTCTCTCTCTCTCCACTCCTCACAATGCTGGCTAAATGAAGCAATCGCTGCAGCTCTGTCCAAGCACCAAGATTCACAGGGCAGGTTTAAAGCCAGGGCCACTCCAGACCTCTCAGGAAGCTGTGTTCCTCTCAAGCTCGAAGGTTTTTCCTCCTGGTACCCAGTGGAATGATGGAAATGACACCCAGAGTCCTGCAGGGAGGAGGCCGCAACAACCCTGATTCTGAGTTCCTGTCCAATAACACCACACCAGAGCACCTACAGGGCTCTGAGAAGGTGGACCAGTAAAGCAGAGAAGGGTCAGCAGGGGCACTTGCCCATCACAATGATGGCAGTGAGGAGGATGTGAAACATTTTAGATTAAGTCAGAAGCCTACGCCAATGTCATCAGTACCTGCTTAAGGGCTCTGCCACAGCCTTGTCCCATCCTGCCCTAAGGAGCTTTTCCATGATACAACGTCTGGCAAGTGCCACATGTTAGCTCCAGAGTGCAGGAAGCCTTTCCAGGTCCAACTTCATCTTCCTCTCCCAAAGGGTTCTGTGATCCAGCCATAAAAAACCCACTGCCTCAACCGAAAGCAACTCTTGGCACTTGAGCGGCATGCTGCAGGGACTCTGCTGGTGAGTCTTCTGCTGGGTCTTTAGCCTGCCCCCACCTGGCAGCTGCTGTCCATGCGGCAGCACAGGTGTACTCTCCGCAATCAAGCTGCAGCTGAACCTCCACTAATCAATCACTTTCTCTTCTGGAGTCTCTTACCCAGCTCCTCTTACATGCATTGTCTGTCTCTGCTCTTGATTTTAAGCTCTTGGAGACAAAGCCTGTATTTCTTCCTTATAACTTTATCCGCAGAACCCAGCCCAGGCCTGGAAGAAGGTCGGAGAAGATGTGACTAGAGGAATCCAGTTCTGCCCTTGGACCAACAGCTGTCATGTGAGTTCTCCAACCTCTTCAGTGCCTGATGGTCTCTGCAGGGCTCCACCATTTGGCATCCCTGCTATGCTCACTGATAGCAACTTTTATGAGGTATGGCACATACGAGACACTCCACAAATGATAGCTATTACCATCGTAAAGGTCATGAAAACTATATGAAACAATAAAATCATTATTATGGTGGGAGTCAATCAACAGTGGGAAGGAAAACTCACTTGTCTTAGGTTGAATGATTTAACCTGGTATTTTCTAACATGGGCCCTGCAGAGCATTCCTGGGATAGTCCTGGGTCCTACTGGGAATGACAACAACAACAAAAGCCCCATGTTAAATGAACTTTGGAAGAAAAAACTGGAGACAGCAGAAATTAAACAGATTTCTTTACTATAGACTTTTAATATGCTAATGTGTATTATGAATCATGAGAAGATAGATTTCACATGCAGCATTTCCCATACTTAGTTCTCCCCAGGGCCTTTCCTTCAAGAAGCATCTCCTTGAAGGACTGCAGCTTTGAACACACTTTTGGAAATGCCAAATTAATCTCTCTGTCAGAACAGGTGTTTCAATGGATTGTTTTTACCCAAATGAAGGCTGTAGATTTTCTACTGCTGAGGTTATTTGGTTAGCCTCTACCCAGCCTGCCATAATGATTTAAATATCAACTCTGTCACCCATCATTTTAGCTACTTAATATGATCGGTAACCTAATCATTTATGTGATTTATAGCATCATAGGACAAAAATAAGCACAGCTATTTCCATCCCTGAGACTGAATCTCAAAGCATCGGTGCTAAAGAGAAAATGTGTGTCAGGCAATGAATGTCTTCAGGATCGTGTTCACAATAAAATCAAAAATGAATTTTATAAGTGTGTTTATAATCATCTTGTTGAATGACAGCCAGTGACATCACACCAAAATATTTGATGAAATGGATCTCCATAGAGAAAAGTAATTTTCACTGGAGGAATCTTGCTGATTATAAATGTTAGTGTCCAAAGGACTGACAGATTGAATAGCTTTCGGGTAATCTACTAAAAGTGTTGTTTCTCTCAATCTACCTTTGATGGTGGTTAAGTAATGGCAATTGCAAGTTCAAAGTTTTACTTCTAAGCCAGTGCCTGTGGTGTAGCCAGTGCTATTTACCACTGGGTGCCAACAGACCCACGTGATATAAAGGCAGCTGATGTGGAAATAAGAGCCTGCATTTGTCTCCTGTAATCATGAGACAGTATAGCCATGCCCTTGAGGTCAAACACTGATGGAGAAGTGTGAAGCTGACATACTGCCAAGTGATTGCTTTTCCTGCCTGAAAGACACAGCAAACTCAAGGTGGATTACTTACCAACTTCTTGCACTATTTACATAGGTCTCCGGTTGAAAATGGCAGATGACATATTCTCCTCCAACTTCTAACTAAATATTTATAAAGAAACAGAGATGATGAAAATATAGGAAAAAAAGATGAAGACAATACTGACAGTCATCCTACTATAAATATTAGAAATTTCCCTTGAATATAGGCGGATGGATATGGATTAAGAAATATAATCACTGGACCAGCTGTGCTTTTGTCCAAAAGACAGGACACCCTCACCACTCTGAATCACCACAGGAGAACATTCTAACATCATTCATTCCTTCTTTGCTTGTTCTTGAAATTGGAGGTCCAAGGTTTATGCCCAGTTGAATAGTGCATAGCAATTGCTCTACTGTGTGCTTCCTGTTCCCAGGGCCATACCTTTTTCCTCATCTCCCCAAACATATGATAGCAAAAGATACTGAAAGGTGTTTTGCAGCATGTCGGTCTTACAAGTCGCACCTCGCAGAGCTTCACATAATCACATCTCAAGAAGCCACAGTCATCAAAGGCTCCCAGAAGCCATTTAGTAAAAAATCCTGTTATGATTTTGTTTAATTCAATATTTCTTAAATGCACTTGAACAGAAGGCATTTTTGTCTTTCATTTATCATCTATACACATCCTGAAGAACGAGTATTCTCTGAAACACATTTTCAGAAAATGCTCTAAATTAATTTAGGGGAAACAATAACCAGGAAACAGGAAGACAGAAAATAGGAAGTGGAGGAGAAAGGAGACAGGCAACAGCACATCGAATCCTGGAACCAGTAATGCCCACCAGCAAAGCACATTTGGCTGAGACAGATTAGAAGGAATCTCAAGATCTTAGAGCAGGGCTTGCAGTAGCTTGCTGAGCAATCTAGAGAAAGTGTCCATGGGTAGAACAATGCACACAAGAGTAAACAACATCTTCCAAATAATTCAGAGGACATGTTTATTCTGAAACTGTTATGAAGAACCAAAGGAAGAAAATGGGCTGAGATGGAGAGTCACAGGAAGAGACAGAAAAAATGACAAGCTGAGCTTAAAACGGGAGCCGGTGAGTTAACGGAGGGTCGCAAACAAAACCAAACCTCTAATCCCAGCATCAGAATTGAGGAAGAGAAGACAGGATCAGTCACGGGAAGCCTTCTCTTCCTGACAACGTGAAAGGAATGGTCAGACACAGCAGTGACAAGGGACAAGGGGAATGATGTGGAGACAATAGAGAATACAGATCAAAGCCAGAATCACAGACAATTCTGGGAAAACAAGTGCACAAACCAGAAAACGCACAAAACTTGGACAGGATTAAAGAAGACACCATTGGAGAAACCTTTTTGAATTTTAAAACAATCAACTGTAAACCAAAGGGCCACACTACACGCTAAACAAAATTCTTAAAATAAAGCTAGACATATTGTGATTAAAATATTAATTGGACAAAGAATACATACTATAACAAATTCACATAGAGAAAAAAATGGTGTTGACTAAAAATCTGCTTTATTTCAGACCTTCCATTTTGTACACAAGAAACAACAGAAAGGAGTAAATGTCTCCAACTTACGTAATTGCCACAGGAAGTGCATTCTGGATTAAGAAGCACATTGAGAGATATAAAAGACTCAGAAATTATCAAAGGTAGCATGCTTAGAAAAATAGCATAAATATCTAATCTAACCACCCTGAAAATTAAGAGATCTAAATGGGCAAGTCATGGTAGAAAAGCAATGACTTTGAACACTGAGACAATTTAAGCTCATAGTTAAAATGTTCCAACTCAAAAAACAAAGAGCAGATAATGTTTCAGAACAATTTGACATCAGACTTCTCAACAGCAACATTAGTTTCAATAAGACAACGGAGTGTGGTATTTTAAAGCATTTTAAGTAAAGCAACATTAAATCTGAAATTTTATATCCAGACAAATTGCCTTTCAGATGTCATAAAAATATTTTTAGACATACAAAGAAGGCTTCATTAGGTTTGTCTAACAATTACCCATTTTAGAAAGACTTTGTGATAAAGTATCCAAATAAGGAAAGAAACAAACCTAACAAATGCTGCAGGAGATACATGAAGTAGGAGTGATAAAATACCTGGAAAGTTTTCTTTTGTCTTTTAAAAAGCTAAGCGCACTCCCAAATGGAAAGGATAAAGTGTATATATAAAAACCAAAATGAGAATAATAGAAAATAGCAGGATGATATGGTATGAAGCTGTTAAATTTCTTATTATTTGAAAAAGATGTGTTTTTGTCTTGTTTTGTTTTGAGACAGAATCTCTCTCTGTTGCCCAGGCTGGAGTGCAGTGGCATGATCTTGGCTCACTGCAACCTCTGCCTCCCAGGTTCAAGCAGTTCTCCTGTCTCAGCATCCCATTCTCCTGCTTTAGCCCCCCAAGTCTATTATAACATATGTTTCTGTCCATGTGTGCTCAATGTTTAGCTTCCACTTATAAGCAAAAACATGCAGTATTTGGTTTTCTGTTCATGTGTTAGTTCACTTAGGATTATGGCCTCCAGCTTCATCCATATTGTTGCAAATGACATCATTTCATTCTTTTTTATGGCTGCATAGTATTCCATGTCCAATGAAATACTTTCTAGTGGCTGTGCAGTATTTCACAGCATATACATATACCATGTTTATCCAATCCACCGTTGGGTACCTGGTTGATTCCATGTCTTTGCTATTGTGAATAGTGTGGTGATGGCCATATGAGTATGTGTCTTTCGAATATAATGACTTATTTTCCTTTGCATATATACCCAGCAATGGGATTGCTGAGTTGAATGGTAGCTCTATTTTCAGGTCTTATCAATCACAATAAATATTATTATCAGTTTGAAGGGAATAATTGGAAAAAATATCTGCTACATCTTGTTTGCCCATTTTGCTTTAAGGAGGCTGAGGTATTAAGAATGAAGGGATAAGAAGAGATATGCAAAGTAATTCTAATAAAAAGAAAAACGAAGTCAATATCTGACAATATAGAAATTAAGACAACATAGTATAGAGAATATATAGACAGTAGTAGAATTGTTGGATCATACGGTAGTTTTTTTGAGGAACCACCATACTGTTTTCCATAGCGGCTTTAATATTTACATTCCCACCAACAGGGTAAAATAATTTCACTTTCTACTCATCCTCACCAGCATTTGTTATTATTATTTTTTTTTTGGAATAGCCATTCTAACTGGAGTGAGGTGATATCTCACGGGTTTTGATTTGCATTTTCCTGGTGATTAGTGATGTTGAGCATTTTTCATATACATATCATCCCTCTGTATATCTTCTGAAATTTTTCTATTAAGATCTCTTGTTCATTTTTAAATCAGATTGTTTTTTGTTATTGAGTTGTTGAGTTTCTTGAATAGTCTGCATATTAACCCCTTGTCAGATGCATAGTTTACAAATATTTATTTCCTCCCATTCTGTAGTAGGTTGTCTCTTCACTGTTGATTGTTTACTTTGTGCAGGTTTTTAGTCTGATTTAATCTCATTAGGCTATTTTCATATTTGTTGTCTGCATTTTTGAGGTCTTACGTAAAAATTTATTGCCTAGACCAATGGCATGAAGTGTTTCTCCTGTGGTTTTTTTCTGGTAGTTTCATAGTTTGGGATCTAACATTTTAGTCTTTAACCTATTTTAAGTTGATTTTTTTTTAAGAGATGGGGGTCTAGTTTCATTCTTCTGCATGTAGATATCCAGATTTTCCAGCACCATTTATTGAGAAGACTGTACTTTTTCTAATGTCTGTCCTTGACACCTGTGTGAAAATCAGTTGGCCATAAATGTGTGAATTTATTTCCGGGTTCTCTATTTTGTTCAATTGGCCTACATGTCCATGTTTACATTGGTATCAACCTGCTTGGTTACTATTGCTTTGCAGTACACTTTGAAGTCAGAAAGTATAATGCCACCAGCTTTGTTCTTTTTGCTCACGATTGCTTTCGATATTTTGGGGTCTTTTGTAGCACCATACAAATTTTAGAATTTTTTTTCTATCTATGAAAAATGATTATGTTGAAGGAATATCTGCACTTCTATGTTAATCTATGATTATTGCAATACTATTCACAATAGCTAAGGTACAGAATCAACCTAAGTGCCTATTAATGAATGAACAGGTTTTTAAAATGTGTTATACATACACAACAGAATATTACTCAGCCATAAAAAGACTTAAATCCTGTCATTTGCAACAAAATGGATGAACCTAGAGGACATTATGTCAGTCAAATAAGCCAAACACAGGACAAATGTCACATGGTATCACTCATGGAATCTTAAAAATGTCAACTTCATAGGAGTAGAGAGTAGAACAGTGATCACCGAAGGCTGGGAGAATAGTGGGGAGGGGGAAAAAGGGAGAGGTTGTTTACTGGGTAAAAAGTTAAAGAGGAGTAATGACTTCCGGTGCTCAGTTGCATAGTAGGGTGACTACAGTTAACAATGGTGTATTGTATATTTTAAAATAGCTAGAAGAGGGAAGTTTGAATGTTCTCATCACAAAGAAATGACTAATGTTTGAGCTAATGAATATGGTAATTATGCTGATTTCATCATTATGCAATGTATATATGTATGAAAACATCACACTGTAACCCACAAATATGCACAATTATTATGTGTTAATTAAAAAACAAATTAAACAAAAAGTATAGGGAATATAGAAAGTCACTACAGAATGCTGAAAGGGTTGAATGAATCAAAAATACATATCTAATTCATGCACATCTAAACGAGTATGTGCCTAATAGCCTCAAGATTTATACACATACAGAATTACAAAAAAAAAAAAAAAAAAGCTAACATTCTAGTAAATGAGTAATTTCTAAGGAACTTTTTCATTGGTCAAACAGACCAAATGTTATAAAAGATGTGAACAACACAATTTAATAAACATATAGTTAAGTGTCAGACAATTTAAAAACACACATCCTTCCCAGACACTTAAAGTCCCGAAACTAGATTACATACTAAACAAGAACAAACTCTGTTCCTAACCAAAAGTTACAAGATAGTGACGAAAATGTAAGATATTCTTATATAGAGAAAAATTTTAAAGTACTGTAAATAACTCCAAGATAATAGAAAAATCCATAATGGATCATTCAAAACCATCTAGAACTATAATGACAACAAAATCCCAAAACAACCATAGCAAAATGTATAGCACATAGCAAAAGTGGTAATTTGAAGAAAATATTTAACTTCCAATTCTTACATTACAAGGGAAGCAAGACCTAAGAATCTATAAAGAGAGTAACATTAATTCAAAAATATACAAGAAAGGAGATAAGAACAGAGATTAACACAATTATTTATTTACTAAATAAATATGTATACGTTACTTTCTATGTGTGAGGCACATGAGTGCTTTACAATTATTAACTGTTTTAATCATCATAACAACCTATGAGGTGGATATAATTCCCACTTTACAGAGATAGAAACAGAAGCACAGAGAGTTCAGGTAATTAACACAGAACCACATAGGTAGTAGTTGCTGGAGTCAGAATGTGGCTACAGAGTTTGGGCTGTTTTGTTAAAATAGAAAGACTCCAATAGATATAAAAGTCAACTATTTAAAAAGAATAACAAAATAGGCAAATCTCTGGGATTAATTGATTTGGGGAGAGACTGAGAACAAACAAATAATATTATGATTGAAAAAGTGACATAATTATCAACACAGAAAAAACTAAAATATAAGAGAATATTAATTCCTTTATGCTAATAACTTTAGAAGTTGGAAAATTTGTTAAAATTAATGTAAAATGATTCAATAAGAAATAAAACATAAAAATTCTTATAGCTTTGGAAAAAAATTAGAAGTAATTTAAAGATTTTCCCACAAAGAAGTTCTTGACATTTGTATAAGCAGTTTTTACTAAATTTACAAGATATACGTTCTTTTTTAAAAAATAAGCAAAGCGAGCATACTGTAACTCATGAATCCACTATAATTTTGATCTGAAAAGAAACAAAAATTGAAAATTGTACAGGACTATTCATTTTATTCATCAATATAAATGTAAAATAGCTAAATAAAAATGTTAAATGAAAATCTTTAAAACAAATTCTAAATAATTAAATACAACAGGATTCATGAATTTTATTAAACAAATTAATGAAGAAACCCATGTCATCACCTCACAGTGACAGAGAAAACTTTCCATAATATTTAATATCTATTTAAGATAAAAAATACATTAGAAATAGAAAGTTCTTTATTTTGATAAAAGGGATCTACAAAGTACATTTAATAAACATAACCCCAAATGGGAAAATGTAAAGCAATTGCTTTAAAATCAGAATATAAAAGGATGTTCAATATTAACAAACTACAATTATAGGAAAAAAACCCAAGATTCTAAAATGTGAAAATAAGAGACATTATTTTCAGATTACATGTTTATCTATATATAAAACAAACAAAAATGGTTGTGAGAAAACCTATTAGCTTCAAGAGATAAATTCAACTACATAAATGAATATAAAATCTATATATAAAGGTTACTTGTTTTGCTATGCACCAATTAGAGAAAACATCTTTAAAGGGGAGCATTTACAATAGCAAATAAACCTAACAATAAGATGTGCAAGATCTGTATGAGGAAGTTACAAAAATTACTGAAAGTCATTAAAGAACTTAAAATTGAACTGTTAACTCATGATCAAGAAAAACATGACATAATGTGGTAAAGATATCAACTATCTCTAACTTGTTCTATACAGCGAAAGAAATGCTAATCAAAAAAGCAACACTGGCCAGGCACAATGGCTCATGCTTGTCTCAGCACTTCGGGAGGCTGAGGAGGGCAGATCACAAAGTCAAGAGATCGAGACGATCCTGGCCAACATGGTGAAACCCCATCTCTACTAAAAATACAAAAATTAGCTGGGTGTGGTGGTGCATGTCTGTAGTCCCAGCTACTCAAGAGGCTGAGGCAAAATTGCTTGACCCCGGGAGATGGAGGTTGTAGTGAGCCGAGATCGTGCCACTGCACCACTCCAGCCTGGTGACAGAGCAAGACTCCATCAAAAAAAGAGCAACATTTTACAAGGAACTTGGAGGGAACTTGGAGGGAATAAAGAGCCAAGAATAGCTAAGACATTTCTGAATAAGAACTGCGAGAGAGGACTAAACTTAAGAGATAATAATTTATAAGATTTGTTGTTAAGCCCTAGAAATTAAGATAGTTCAGTACTGGTACAGTGATAGATCAATTGACCATCATAACAAATGGAGAACCCAGAATCAGACCCACATATATATGAATACAGAAACTTGCCTATAGAAAACAGGAGGCATGAAAAATCATTAGGCAAAGAACTACTGGATAAACAGAACTATGGTTAAATGCTTATTCATAACCTTTTAAAAATGAAATTGTATGCCAACTCATATTATGCACAAATTTATCTCCACATAGATTCAGATATTACATTTTTTTAAAAAAATTAAAATTTTAATAGGAAGAACTCCTAATCCTGGTCATAATGGAGTAATTGGTACTAGCACTTCCACCAATAAATAACTTAAAAACAGGAATAAATACACAAAAAGCTGTTTTCCAGCACTGGACAAGAGGCAGTGCAGAACTGTGACCCTTGAGAGAAGAGAGACAGATGAAGAGAGTCCTGCAATCTCACCAGAACTCAAGCAGAATAAACACACACACACACACACGCACACGCACACGCACATCACCAAGACGCATTAAAATCAAATTGCATATTTGCCAGATCTAAAAATCAAAAGAACTGAACTCATAGAGACAGAAAGTAATTGGTTAGCGCTTTCACCATAAATAACTTAAAAATAGGAATAAATATGTAATAAAAACTGTTTTCCAACACTGGACAAGAAGCAGTGGTTTGGCAGGATGGTTACCAGAGACTGGGAAGGGTAGTTGGGGGTGAGTGGAAGATGGGAATGGTTAGTGGGTACAAAAAATACATAGTTAAAAGGAATGAATAAGACCTACTATTTGATAGCACAACAGTGTGACTATGGACAATAATTATTTAATTGTACATTTAAAAATAACCAAAAGAGGATAACTGGATTGATTGTAACACAAAGGATAAATTCTTGAGGATATTGGTACCCCATTTTCCATGATGTAATTATTTCATAGTGCATGCCTGTATCAAAACATCTCATGTACCCTATAAATATATACACCTATTATGTACCCACTAAACCTAAAATTAATTTATTTTAAAAAACACCATATACAAACTTAACCTAACTGACATTTATGGAACACCATATCTAACAACTTCAGTGCAAATGAACTACTCACCTAAATTAACTATTGTTTTTCTATCAAACAAGTCTCAATAACTTTAAGACAATTAAAATCACACAGAAAATATTCTGTGACCAAAACAAAATTAATTCAGAAATTAATAACAAAAGCACTTAAAAAAAAAAAAACTCTAAAGAAATTTAAGCAACATATGTGAAAATAACCAACTGGTCAAAAAATTGTAATGAAAATTAGAAAATATATTTTTAATTTTTATTTTTTGTGGGTACATGATAAGTGTATATATTTGTGTGTTACATCAGATATTTTTATACAGGCATGTAATACATAATAATAATATCAGAGTAAATAGGGTATCCATCACCTCAAACATTTATACTTTTTGTTATATTTTGAGCTAAAAATTAATGCACACCCAAATAGCAAAGTTTACGGGACACAGCCAAAGCCATACTTATTTAAAAGTTACAGTTCTAAATATTTATTTATTTTTTTAAAGAAAGAGGTATACAGTTACTAACCCAAGCTTTCAATTAAGGAGCTAAGAAGAACAAATTAAGCACAAAATAAATAGAATTAATAAAACACTAAAGAGAGGATATCAATTAAACTGAAAAAAAAACAGATAAAATATATAAAGACAAAAATTCATTTTTTTTTTTAAGATAGAGTTTCACCATGATGGCCAGGCTGGTCTTGAACTCCTGACCTCAGGTGATCCACCCACCTCAGCCTCCCAAAGTGCTAGGATTACAGGCATGAGCCACCATGCCCAGCCCAAAAATTCATTCTTGACAATATCAATAAAAACTGAAAAAACCCTATTTAGACTACTCAGGGAAGAAAAAAAATGAAAAATGCATAAGTTACCCATCTAGGGAGTAAAAGACAGGGCATCACTACTGATTCTATGAACATGAAAATGATAATAAAAGACTGCTACAAATAATATGCCAATACATTTAAAAAAATAAAATGAAACAAAGAAGTTTTGAGATCCAAATGACCAAAACTGACATTATAAGAAATGAGAATTCCAAATAGACTTGTAACAATTAAACATATTGAATTCTTCATTTGAAAGCTTCATACCAAGAAAATAAAGGTCTAGTTGGCTTTACTCAACCATATAGGAACAAGCAATACCAATTTCACACAAACAACTTCAGGCAGAACAGGGGAAAGGGTACTTCCTAACTCATTTTATATGGCCAGTGTTATGCTCATTCAAACCCAGAGACATTACAAGAAAAAGCAATAGATTAATGCCCTTCATAATAATAAATCAAATTCATTTACATATAAAAAAAGATACAGCCTTATGACTCTGTATATATTTGTCTTAGAATTGCAAGGTTGTTTTACCTTTCAAAAAATCAATCTAATTCACTCCTCATTAACAGAATAAGGCAACAAATTACCATAACAATCACAATAAAAATTTTATTACATTCAAAGCTCAATTACAACAAATGCCTTAGCAACACAGAAACTGAATAAAGCACATGTTCAACAAAACCTTCATTTCACATCATGCTTAATAAAAGCCTTGAATACTTTCTGACCAAGTTTGGGAACAAGGATGTTAACTCTCATCACATATTTTCAACATTATATTAAAGGTACAAAAGAAAAAAGCATAGAATGATAAAAGAAAAGGAAGGAAAAAGAGGGTGGAAGGAGAGAGAAGAAGGGAGAAAAGGAAGGAAGAAGTTGACTGCTCTTTTGGTCATATATCTAAAAAATGCAAAGAAGATAAGAAAAATATACTAGAATACAGGAACATACTATATATAATACAACATATATGAATATAATTATGATATACTATAGGATTAAACTACTAGATCTAATACATAAATTTAACAAGTTTACGGCAGGCAAAAACCTGGTATCTGTCTACACACCATTAATTAGCCACTGAAAAATGAAATTTAAAATAACTTTTGAAACAGTCTACAAAACATAAACTACATAATACTAAGTTTAATAAACTATATGCAAAGGCTGTATGCTAAAAACTATTAATGAGAAAAATAAAATAAAACCTAAATAAATGAAAAGATTTGGCATGTTCATGACTGAAAGACTCAATATTGTTAAGATGTCCAATAAACCCCAAATTGGTCAAAAGATTTAACAATGCCCCCCAAAATCCCAGATGTTTCGAGACAATTTGACTTTAAGAAATTATGTGATTCTAAAAATGTAAAGGACTAAGAATAGACAAAATGTTTACCAAGGCAATAAAATAATCTACATCATGTGATTTTAATATTTACTATAAAGCTTCAGTAATGAAGAAGGTGTGGTATTAGCATAAAGATAAATGTATTTTTAAAACTAAACAGACTACAGAGTCTGGAAAAAGATTCACATATACATGCTGAATTGATTTTCAACAAAGATTCCAAAGTAATACATTAGGGCAAGAAATGCATTTTCAATAATTAGATGCCATATGATAAATAAATAGGTAAATATCTTGATACCGCCTTCATAATATGTTCAAAACAATAATTCAAAATCAATCATAGCCAGAAAAGTAAAACATAAAACACAAAATTTTAGACAAAAATATAGGGAAACATATTTGTGACTTTGGGGTGGGCAAAGTTTTTTTAATAGGAAACAAAAAGCCATAAAAGAAAGATTAATAAATTAGACCCCATAACTATTATGCTTTTAAAAAAAAAAAAAAAGGTCCACTAAGGAAAAGACAAGCAAGCTACGGACTGGGGAAAAATATTCACAATACATACACCTAATGAATGAATAGTATCCCTAATATTAAAGAAATCATACAAGTCAATAAAAGAAGACGAGCAATCCAATGTTTTAAATGGGCTAAAGATTTGAATAGACACTTTACAAAAGAACACATTAAGAGTTGCCAATAAGCACATGAAATGATGCTCAACATTATTAGTTATCACAGAAGAAGGATTTGAAAATACAAACAAATACCACTATACACCCACCAGAATGACAAAAATTAAAAACACAGTCATGCCAAGTGTTGGCAAGAAAGTGTAGCAATGGGAACTTCCATACATTTCTGGTAAGAATACAAAAGGATATAGCCAATTTGGAAAACCGTTCAGCAATTTCTTAGACTGTGTTCTTAGACTTTGGCTAGACATTTGTCATAACCCTAGTATTTACTTAAGACAAATTAAAGCATAAGTCTCATCCACACAAACAATTACATGTGAATGTTCTCAGAAGTTGGGTTCATGATAACCCAAATTTGGAAAAAATCCAGATGTTCGTAAAATTGTGATAATATTCATATGATGAAATGCCACTCAAAAATAAAAAGGAACGAATAACACAATGAAAAGGAATAAACAAAACAACATGGAAAAACTCAAAAACATTAGGCTAATTGAAAGAAAGTTGATCTACAAGATGACTGTACTTTATTTGTATGTTCTGGAATAGATAATAGTATAGTGACAGAAATCAAATCGGAATTTGCCTACAATGAAGGGGATATTCAATTCAAAAGGAGAATGGGGGAAGTTTTTAGTGTCATGGAAAGGTTCTATCCCATAAATTGGGTGGCGGTTACCTTTATGAATATATTTATCATTGCTAATCTAACCATTCAATCAAAATGGATGCCCCTTAATATTTATAAATTATATCTCAACAGATTTTTAAGCTTTAACTAAAAAACGTAAGGATATATCTTTTGCCTTGGATTCAGACAAACAGAACTACTTTGAAAAATAATATTGGTTTATTAAAACTAAAGAAAAATAATCATGGACTGGGTGCAGTGGCTCACACCTGTAATCCCAGAACTTTAGGAGGCCAAGATAGGTGAATAACCTGAGGTTGGGAGTTCAAGACCAGCCTGCCCAACATGGTGAAACCCCATCTTACTAAAAATACAAAAATTAGCCAGGTGTGGTGGTGTGCACCTGTAGTCCCAGCTACTCAGGAGCATGAGGCAGGAGAATTACTTGAACATAGGAGGCAGAGGTTGCTGTGAGCTGAGATCACATCACTGCACTCTGGCCTGGATGAGTGAGACTCCATCTCAAAAAACAATAATAATAAGAAGAATAATCTTGGTTTATTAAGATTAGAAATTAGTAATTTTAGACACTTTAAAATATGTAGGGAAGAATAATACAAATATATAAAAAACAATCATGTGACTTAAACTTAGAAGCTTCAGAAACCACCTAAAGAACTCTCATAATCAATAAGAAAGAGATAAATATTTCAGTAGAAAAAATGAGCAATGGAAATGATTATTAACTGGAAAAAAATGCTAAATTTACATATGAAGAGCTGCTCAATTTTCATAGTGATCAGGGATATGCAAAACATGATCAAAATGTGATATATTTTACATTCTCTTGAGTGGCATAAATAAGAAGTCTAAAAAATAGTAAAGGGTGAAGAAGATGTGGATCAGTGGAACATTGTATTCATTGCTGGAAGTATAATTAATACAACCACATTGGAAAACAAATAGATATTATAAGTTGATTTTTTGCCAGACTCAGGAATTCCATCTCTGTACATGGTCAAAAGAAACTCTTGTATATCAGCAATATAAATTAAACAACATAGTTATACATATGATAAACTTTATTAACGTAACGGTGTCGAGTTTAAAAGTAAAGCCCAGGAGATACCCTTATTTGAAAGTTGAAAACTATTTAAACTGAACAACACTCAGGGAAATGGCATGAATAAATATATAATAGAATCATAAAAGTAAAGGAAGTTCCCACAGTAAATAATTATAAAATCAATTAAAATGTATAAAATAACTGATTTCAGGCCTTAGATATCAACAATTACAAGGCTACTTATGAGATAACAAGAAAAACATGGCAGGAGGCCCATATTCACACCAGATATTCTTACCTGCAGATATTTTAAAATCAGTTTTGCATGGAAATCAAACACCAGCATGGAATGAGAGTCTCACCAGGTGAAAGAAATTAAAATAAGAGTTTGTGTACCAAGGTGAGAAAAATTTGTAAGTATATTGAGAAAGGAACAAGTTGAAATTTATTTTTCTTTTTGTAGTCGGAGTGTGGGCAGAGGTTGGTGCTCTGTGTTAAACACAATCATGAGATTCAGAACACTGCAAAGGCACACTGGGATTGAGTTGCTTATCATCATTAATAACATATTTTCCTTTTGTAGTAGTGAGCTAAGTAGAGAGCTTAATTCTTTTTTCTTTTCTTTTTTTTTTTTCTGAGATGGAGTCTCTCTGTTTCAACAGGTGCCAGCCTAGAGTACAGTGGTGTGATCTTGGATCACTGCAACCTCCACCTCCCAGCTTCAAGCAATTCTCTTGCCTCAGCCTCCTGAGTAGCCAGGACTACAGGCATGCGCCACCATGCTAAGCTGATTTTTGTATTTTAGTAGAGATGAGGTTTCACTGTGTTGGCCAGGATAGTCTCGATCTCTTGACCTCGTGATCTGCCCACCTTGGCCTACCAAAGAGCTGGGGTTACAGGCATGAGCCACCGTGCCCAGCCAGAGCTCAACTCTTTATGGAAAAGATCAGATTTAAACAATTACTATGCCCTGCTTAAAAAAAATAGTCAGTGGGGACTAATATAAAGTGTGGTACCTAAAGACCTTAAGTTTTTTTATTTTTTTTATTTTTATTTTTATTATACTTTAAGTTCTGGGGTACATGTGCAGAATGTGCAGGTTTGCTACATAGGTATACATGTGCCATGGTAGTTTGCTGCATTCATCACTTGTCATCTACATTAGATATTTCTGCTAATGCTATCCCTCCCCTAGCCCCTCACCCTGACAGGCCCCAATGTGTGATGTTTCCCTCCCTGCGTCTATCTGTTCTCACTGGTCAACACCCACTAATGAGTGAGAACATGCGGTGTTTGGTTTTCTGTTCTTGTGACAGTTTGCTGAGATTGATGGCTTCCAGATTTATCTATGTCCCTCCAAAGGATGTGAACTCATCTTTTTTTATGGCTGCATAGTATTCCATAGTGTATATGTGCCACATTTTCTTTATCCAGTCTATAATTGATGGGCATTTGAGTTGGTTCCAAGTCTTTGCTATTGTGAACAGTGCTGCAATAAACATACGTGTGCATGTGTCTTTACAATAGAATGATTTATAATCCTTTGGGTATATACCCAGTAATGGGATTGCTGGGTCAAATGGTATTTCTAGTTCTAGATCCTTGAGGAATCACCACATTGTCTTCCACAATGGTTGGACTAATTTACGCTCCCACCAACAGTGTAAAAGTGTTCCTATTTCTCCACATCCTCTCCAGCATCTGTTGTCTCCTGATTTTTTAATGATTGTTATTCTAACTGGCATGAGATGGTATCTCAATGTGGTTTTGATTTGCATTTCTCTAATGACCAGTGATCATGAGCTTTTTTTCATGTTTGTTGGCCACATAAATATCTTCTTTTGAGAAGTGTCTGTTCATATTCCTTTGCCCACTTTTTGATGGGGTTATTTTTTCTTGTAAATTTGTTTAAGTTCTTTGTAGATTCTGGTTATTAGTCCTTTGTCAGATGGGTAGATTGCAAAATTTTTTTCCTATTGTGTTGGTTGCCAGTTCACTCTGATGATTGTTTCCTTTGCTGTGCAGAAACTCTTTAGTTTAATTAGATCCCATTTGTGTATTTTGGCATTTGTTGCCATTGCTTTTGGTGTTTTAGTCATGAAGTCCTTGCCCATGCCTATGTCTTGAATGATATTGCCTAGATTTTCTTCTAGAATTTTTATGGTGTTAGGTCTTATTTTTAAATCTTTAATCCATCTTGACTTCATTTTTGCTTGAGGTGCAAGGAAGGGATCCAGTTTCAGCTTTCTGCATATGGCTAGCCAGTTTTCCCAATACCATTTATTAAATAGGAAATCCTTTCCACATTGCTTCTCTTTGTCAAGTTTGTTAAAGATCAGATGGTTGCAGATGTGTAGCATTACTTCTGAGGCCTCTCTTCAGTTCCACTGGTCTATGTTTTGGTACCAGTACCATGCTGTTTTGATTACTGTAGCCTTAGGGTATAGTTTGAAATCAAGTAGCATGATGCCTCCAGCTTTGTTTTTTGTTTGTTTTCTTGCTTGCTTCTTTGTTTGTTTAGGACTGTTTTGGCTATGCAGGCTCTTTTTTGGTTCCATGTGAAATTTAAGGTGGGTTTTTCCAATTTTGTGAAGAAAGTCAACGGTAACTTGATGGGGATAGCATTGACTCTATAAATTACTTTGGGCAGTATGGCCATTTTCACGAAATTGATTCTTCCTAACCATGAGCATGGAATGATTTTTTCATCTGTTTCTGTCCTCTCTTATTTCCTTGAGCAGTGGTTTGTAGCTCCCCTTGAAGAGGTCCCTCACATCCCCTGTTAGTTGTATTTCTAGGTATTTTATTCTTTTTGTAGCAATTGTGAATGAGAGGTAACTTATGATTTGGCTCTCTGTTTGTCTGTTATTAGTGTATAGGAATGCTTGTGATTTTTGCACATTGATTTTGTATCCTGAGACTTTGCTGAAGTTGCTTATCAGATTAAGGAGATTTTGGGCTGAGATGATGGGGTCTTCTAAATATACAATCATATCATTTGCAAATAGAGACAATTTGATTTCCTCTTTTCCTAATTGAATATACTTTATTTCTTTTTCTTACCTGATTGCCCTGGCCAGAACTCCCAATACTATGTTGAATAGGAATGGTGAGAGAGGACATTCTTGTCTAGTGCCAGTTTTCAAAGGAAATGCTTCTAGTTTTTGCCCATTCAGTATGATATTGGCTGTGGGTTTGCCAAAAATAGCTCTTATTATTTTGAGGTACATTTCATCAACACTTAGTTTATTGAGAGTTTTTAGCATAAAGCGCTGTTGAATTTTGTCAAAGGCCTTCTCTGCATCTATTGAGATAATCGTGGTTTTTGTATTTGATTCTGTTTATGTGATATATTATGTTTGTTGATTTGCGTATATTGAACCAGCCTTGCATCCCAGAGATGAAGCCAATTTGATCGTGATAGATAAGCTTTTTGATGTGCTATTGGATTCAATTTGCTAGTATTTTACTGAGGATTTTTACATTTATGTTCATTATGGATATTGGCCTGAAATTTTCTGTTTTAATTGTCTCTGCCAGTTTTTGGTATCAGGATGATGTTGGTCTCATAAAATGAGTTAGGACGTTCCCTTTTTTTCTATTGATTGGAATAGTTTCAGAATAAATGGTACCAGCTCCCCTTTGTACCTCTGGTAGAATTCGGCTGTGAAACCGTTTGGTCCTGGACTTTTTTTGGTTGGTAGGCTATTACTTGTTGCCTTAATTTCAGACCTTGTTATTGGTGTCTTCAGGGATTCAACTTCTTCCTGGTTTAGTCTTGGGAGGGTGTAAGTGTCCAGGAAATTATCCATTTCTTCCGGATTTTCTGGTTTATTTGCCACAGAGTTGTTTATTCTCTGATGGTAGCTTGTATTTCTGTGGGATTGGTGGTGATATCCCCTTTATCATTTTTTATTGCATCTATTTGATTCTTCTCTCTTTTCTTTATTAGTCTGGCTGGTGGCCTATCTATTTTGTTGATCTTTTCAAAAAACCATCTCCTGGATTAATTGAGTTTCGTGTGTGTGTCTCTATCTCCTTCAGTTCTGCTCTGATCTTAGTTATTTCTTGTCCTCTGCTAGCT
>CAUYLG010029977.1:0-31979 GCA_963573385.1 Cacajao melanocephalus
CAAAAATCACAAGCATTCCTATACACCAATAACAGACTTAAAGAGAGCCAAATCAAGAATGAACTGCCATTCACAATTGCTACAAAGAGAATAAAATACCTAGGAATACAACTAACAAGGAATGTAAAGGACCTCTTCAAGGAGAACTACAAACCGCTGCTCAATGAAATAAGAGAGGACACAAACAGATGGAGAAACATTCCATGTTCATGGTTAGGAAGAATCAATATCGTGAAAATGGCCATACTGCCCAAAGTAATTTACAGATTCAACACTATCCGTATCAAGCTACCAATGACCTTTTTCACAGAACTGGAAAAAAACCACCTTCAACTTCATATGGAACCAAAAGAGAGCCCGCATAGCCAAGTCAATTCTAAGCAAAAAGAACAAAGCTAGAGGCACCATGCTACCTGACTTCAAACTATACTACAAGGCTAAAGTAATCAAAACAGCATGGTACTGGTACCGAAACAGAGATATAGACCAATGGAACAGAACAGAGGCCTCATAGGCAACACCGTACATCTACAACCATCTGATCTTTGACAAACCTGACAAACACAAGCAATGGGGAAAGGATTACCTGTTTAATAAATGGTGTTGGGAAAACTGGCTAGCCTTGTGCAGAAAGCAGAAACTGGACCTCTTCCTGACACCTTACACTAAAATTAACTCCAGATGGATTAAAGACTTAAACATAAGACCTAACAGCATAAAAACCCTAGAAGAAAATTTAGGCAAAACTATTCAGGACATAGGCATAGGCGAGGACTTCACGACTAAAACACCAAAAGCATTGGCAACAAAACCCAGGCCAGTGGATTTATGTTTTCAGGGTGATTATGGCTACCTATGTAGTATCACACAGGTTGCCAGGGTATTGGGGGAAAACCAACAGCCAGTCTCACCCAACCTTCCCACAGCCTACAGCCTAAAAGGCTGGCTTCACTCCCACTGTGACCCCACAACAGCACTGGGTTTATTTCAAGGCAGTTGATGAGAAGGGCTGAGAACTTGCCTCACAGGCTATAAGCCTCCCAATTTAGAAAGCAAGCTGACTCACAGTTCCCTGGGTGTCCCATGGAGCCTGAAGTGGCCATCCGTCTCCTTCAAAAGGTCTGTAGATTTTCTCAGCTTTCTGGATATGTTCCTGTAGTATTTTCTTGGAGCAATAGTTCCCAATGTGAGTTTCCACACACTGCTCTGTCTGAGTGGGAGCTGCAAGTCAGTCCTACATCCTATTCCTACCTCATTTAAAAGAAAATCTGTACTACTATTGTTTTGAATAAACTGTTATCTGTTAGATAAATTAAGAATAAGAAAAATAAGTTTATATTTTGCCTTTGCTTATTCCTTCTTTGATGCTCTTCCCTCCTTTAGGTATATC
Organism: Cacajao melanocephalus; assembly: GCA_963573385.1. Lineage (NCBI taxonomy): Eukaryota > Metazoa > Chordata > Mammalia > Primates > Pitheciidae > Cacajao > Cacajao melanocephalus. Next base: position 1,391 of record CAUYLG010029977.1, read on the forward strand.
CAAGTTTCTGACCTACATCATTCTCCTTCTCTCTTCACAATTTCTTTTAACATTTCTTGAAAAACAGTTTTACTGGCAACAAATTTTCTCAATTTTTATGTGTTCAAAAAAGTCTGTATTTCTCCTTTATTTTTTAAGGGTATAGTTTTTCAGGATACAAAATTCCAGTTTTTTTTTAATTGTCTCAACACTTTGAATATTTCACTCCACTTTATTTATTTGTATGGTTTCTGACGAGAAGTCAGATGCAATTTTTATCTTTGCTTTTCTATAGGTGAGGTGTTCATTCCTCTGGCTTCATTCAAGATTTTCTTTGTTTTTAGTGTTCCTAAATTTGAATGTAATATAACTAGCTGTGTTTTTTTCTGGCATTTATCCTGCTTAGTGTTCTCTGACCTTTCTGGATCTGTGGCATGGTGTCTGACATTAATTTGGAGAAATTCTCCATCATTATTACCTCAAATATTTCTTCTGTCTTTTCTCTTTTTATTCTCCTGGTATTCTTGTTACATTGTCTCATAGTTTTTGGATATTTTAAAGGTTTTTTGTTTTCAGTCTTTTTTCTTTGCTTTTTAGTGTCTGAGGTTTCTGTTGAAATATCCTTGAGTTCAGAGAATCTTTTGTCAGCTATGTTGAGTCTACTAATAAGCCTATCAAAGACATTCTTCTTTTGAGTTTTAGAATTTCTTTTTGATTCTTTCTTTGTATTTCCATCTCTCTGCTTACATTGCCCATCTGTTGGTGCATGGTGTCTACTTTATCCATCATTTATAGCCCTTAAGTCTGATACTTGCTCTCTTTTCAACTTGTGTTTTTAGCTTTTATTAGTATACTTTGTGATTTTTTTCCTTGATAGACTGGCATAATATACTGGGTAAAAAGAACTGCCATAAATGAGCCTTTTTTTTTTCTTTTTCTTTTCTTTTTTTTTTTTTGAGATGGAATGTTGCTCTATTGCCAGTCTGAAGTGCAGTGGTACCATCTTGGCTCACTGCAATCTCTGCCTCCCGAGTTCAAGTTATTCTCCTGCCTCAGCCTCCTGAGTAGCTGGAATTACAGGTGCGCCACCACATCCAGCTAATTTTTGTACTTTTAGTGGAGTCGGGGTTTCACCATGTTGGACTGGATGGTCTTGATCTCCTGACTTCGTGATCTGCTTGCCTTGGCCTCTCAAATTTGCTGGGATTATAGGCATGAGGTGCTGTGCCCAGCCAAATGAACCCTTTTAACATAGTGGTAAGGTGTGAGGGGAGCTGGGGAGACAGTCAATAGTTCTGAGATTAGGCCTCAGTTTTTTGTTAGCCTGTGGCCCTTTGAACTGTGAATTTTACAAATGGGACAAGATGGCTGGAGGTGGGGCAATGGAGTTGGGAATGTCCCTTCTCCCATGCAGAAGTCTAGAGGGAACTGGAGTTAAATATTTGCATTTTCCCAGGTCAGTTAGACCCTGATAAAATCTAGCAGGTGAGGCTCTGGTTAAATAGTTTCACCTGAGGGCAGACTCATTAAGAAGAACAGAATGCTCTGGTTTATTTGCAAACTGGCCCTTTTCCCCTCCTGCTGGAAGTGTAAGGGGATTTTTTTGCTTCCAATGAGAACGTTCTAGAGCTCCAGGTGGGAAAATTTGCAAAAGCGAGACTTCCTGTCTCCTTTCTTGTCTGTACTCCTATGCCGGCGCTTGTTCTCATAGAGGTTTCTGCTCTGGTAAGTTGTGACTCTCTGTATTCGCCTCTCTGTCTTCCCAGTTTTGGAGGTAGTGGGTTGCACTGTGACCTCACTTCTCTGACAGAGCTAAGAGTTGTTGAGTTTTTAGTTTGTTCAGCATTTTATTTGTTAGGATGGAGTGGCCGGAAACTGGAAGTCCTCACAGTGCTATTTTTTTCCCTTTAAATGTATCAACCTTGTTCCTGCCTTAGAGCCTTTGTGCTCACTGTTCCTTTGTGTGGAGTGCTTTCTTTTGATTTTTAAAAATGGCCTAGATTGTCCTTATGAGTCCCATTTCGAATGTCACCTCCCATACCAACTTTTCTTCATTTCTAAAGCATATATCCCTCATCTTGCTCTTACAGAGTACTCTGTTCATTACCCTTGTTAGTATCCAAAAAATTATCTTCCTTAATTATATACTTGTTTACTTTTATGTTGTCTTTTATTTATCGATGTATTTCATGCACCAAGATCTCTTCCTGGTTAATGCTCAATAAATATTTATGGATTTGTTGAGTGGATAAATGTATGAATGCATCCTAGGGATGCTAACTTACCTGATCTAGGTAGATTGTTTGACTGTGTTGTGATTGGGAGCATAAACCTAGCTAGACAGTGCTCAAAGGGACTTGTATAATGATTGAGAACCTAGAAATTCAACCTCCCCTTTATTCATGCATAGTGGGATTATAGAACTGCTCAAGAAAACGAATGAAAACTAGAAAAAACATAGGAAAAACTTGTATTCGTTACAAGCAACCTTTGTTGAGTGCTCACCTAGTGTCTGGCATCGTGCTGAGTACTTCACCTGCAGCATATTATCTCATTTCATACTCTGAGCAGCAGGTGAGGCAGGGACTGTTAACCCTACCTTACTTATGAAATACCAGGCTTGAGGATGTTGAATAATTTGCCAAATGGTAACTATTTCTAATAAAGATAGGACTGGGAATTAAATTCTGGTTGGTTTTATTTCAGAGCTTCAGATCTTAACACTATCACACTGCTATAAATTATTGAGAATATAAAACAGAAATTGTACTTTTGGGCTTGTAGAGATCAAATGTCCCTGAATTCTGCCTTTTAATCAGTTTTGCATCAGTTTATAGCTGAGCATTTGGCTCTTGAGCTCTAAAATGGAAATTATAGTTTTGAAGAACAATCAAAACTACTTTCTAGATAGTTGGCTAGTCAAAAATTATACCCATCCTTAGATTAGGGTGCAAGCTGCTTACATCTCTTCTGAGTATCTCCACACACCAGGTTTCAAGGCTTGTAGTGGAGGAGGTCTGGGTTTTGGTCTCTGCACAATAATTCCTCATCTGACTTCCTCCTCTGGGCACTGATTATACCTGGCCCATTGCTGCAAGCTTAGAATCCTTTTCAAATAGTGTTGTACTGGGTTGCTATAGCTTTCTTTCCTCCACTGCACTGTCTGCTCCATGAGAGGAGGAACTTCAAGACTGGGTGACTCTCTGACATGTCATATATGGAAAAGACCACAAGAGGTGACAGACAAAGCTTTTAACCATGATGCTTGGCCTGAGTTTTCTCTATTGTAAAGTGGAAACATTGGATTAGATATTTAGATTTGATCCCAGATCTTTTCAAGTTACATTTTTATATAATTCTGTTGGATAAGAAAATGTAAATTTAAAAACTGTGGGACTTAAATCTTCATGTCTTTAACTAGAATGTCAACAATTTCCCTCATTCTACATTTGATCTGTCAGCCCACTCTGACATAGGCCAAGTAGAGGAACTGCCACTGTATATTGTGGGTTAATGAAGAGCATCAATTTTGACAATCTGGGGTTTGAAACCAGACTTTGCTATTTATGACATTGTGACTTTGGGGAAGATATTTAAGGCTCTGACTCTTAGTTTTCTTATGCATAAAATGAGATCAATAACAATTTTTTTTTATGGTCAGGTGTAATACATTTAGCAAATCAATATATTCTTAATATACTTTCTCTTTTCTTTTCCTCATGAGTTCTAAATTGACATTTTCCTCCTCCAATTGCTCTTTAGTTAGTACCAGGTCATGATACAAGCTATTAATTGTCCTCTGATATCTATTTTTTTTTTCTTTCTTTTTACTAATAGAACTCTCCAGGTTTTTTTTTTCTTTTTCTTTTTCTGGCACATTTGATTTAGATAGAACTTACCTTTTCCAGCATTGCTTACATGTGACTGAGTTTGTGTCACTGATAGGAAAGTGGAGCTGGTATTGTAGGCCAAAATGTATATAAAGTAGATAACAGCCAGGAAGTTTACAAATACTGTACACATGAAGAATTTAGGTAAAGGTTAACATTCTAAGAAGAAATTTAATTGCAACTAATTTAAAAATAATCTGTCACATAAATTGATAAAAGTCTATGGAAATTATCGTAAAGCCCCCATCCAATATGGAAAATAGGCATATTATCCTTGTGTAGACTATCACAGCATCCTGGGTCTCTGTCCTATGCCCATCTATATAAACATTATGAATGTAAAATTATTTTATTTATGATTCCATATGATAAATGTTGGATTATGGGCATTAAATCTAGGATTGTTATTAGACCATTGGAAAAGAAACCCTTCTCTTGGTGTAAGAATTATAAATCAATACGTTTACTATAAATTGAATGGTTTTCTGAGGCCACTATGTAGAGATAACAGACATTTTTGCTTCCTGTGGGATGTTGGGCAGTGTTGGAGACATTTTGGTTGTTACAGTTTGAAAGAGGGTGCCACTGGTATCTGGTGGGTAGAGGCCAGGGATGCTGCTGGGCATCCTATACATAACAACTCCTCACAATAAGGAACCATCTATCCAAAAGAGTTGGCAGTGCTGAGATTGAGAAACTCTCAGTATGCCCATCACAGAGAATTGCAGGGAAAATAAAGGGAGAGAGGTGTAATCAGAGCTACTTAGTTGCTATATCCAACTATTCTCAAGTCTTGAATCTTTTACTTACATAAGCCAATAAATATCATTACTGCCCTCTCTTCCCCTCTCCATGTAAGCCAATGTAAATTGAGTTTCTGTCACTTGATATCAAAGGAGTTCGGATTAAGTTTTTGATCTAATACTTTGCAATTGTTTTTCTCATTTTTAATTTTTGTCACTCTAAGGGCTTTCTTAAGATAATTTTCTGGGTAAATGATCAGTTTTGATCCTCTGGAGAAGTGCTAATAAGTAGATTTTTACTCTGAGTTGGGATGAGTTTCCCTTGATTATCTAAAGCATCTATTCACCAACTATTAATCATTACCAATATGTCTGTCAAATAGGAATCCTATGAGTGATCACACTTTTGGGGTTCTGAGGCTCAAAAAACATGATAGAGGCCTCTGGCACAAGGGAAACTGAAATCTCTGGAAACTGCTACCCTTAAAATGTAAGGAGAGTTTCTGAGTTGAATTGTGTTCCCTCTAAAAGATGTTGAAGTCCTAGCCCCAAGTACCTAGAATGTGATGTTATTTGAAAATAGAATATTTGCAGATAATCAAGCTAGATGAGGTCATTAGGATAGGCTCTAATCCACTGTGACTGTGTCCTTATAATAAGGGACAATTTGAACACAGAGATAGTTAAGCACACAAGGAAAATGCCATATGAAGAAGGAAGCAGGGACTGAGGTGATCCATGCACAAGCCAAAGCATATTATAGTTTGCCAGCAAACCACCAGAAGTTAGGAAAAAATGCATGGAGTAGATTTCTCATCAAAGTTGATAGAAGGAAGTAATCCTGACCACATTTTGATCTCAGACTTCTAGACCCCGTAGATGAGGCAATACATTTCTATTGTTTAAGCCATTCAGTTTCTGGTGCTTTGTTATGCGAGTCATAGGAAACACAGAGATTTTAGGGAGAAACCCTATTATCTTATACTAAGAAGACACTAGCACTTACCTCCTTTCAGAATGAAGGATTCAATCAGGCTGAAAACTAAGTGAACTTGAAGCAGTCCTGCAGAAAATTACGTTCCAAATTACATTCTAAGGAAGATTTGCTATGGTCATATATTAGAAGTGGACTTTTGTACTTAGTTTTTTGAGTATTTAAATAAATTATTTGGGTTTCAATACACACAAAAGGCCATTACAAGCATAACTCATTTTATCATGCCTTGCTTTCTTGCACTTTATAGATGCTGCATTCTTTACAAATTGAAGGTTTGTGGCAACCCTATAGTGAGCAAGTCAATTGGTACCATTTTTCCAGCTTATGCTCACACTCTATCTTTCTGCCACATTTCAGACTTTTTCATTATTATCATATTTGTTACGGTGATCTGTGACCAGTGATCTTTGATGTTACAATTGTAGTGGTTTTGGGTTGCCACAAACAAAACCCATGTAAACAGCAAAACTAATAGACGAATGGTGTTTGTATTCTGACTGTTCCACTGAGGAGCCGTTTCTCTGGCTCTCTCTTTCTCCTTGGCCTTCCTATTGCCTGTAATACAACTATTGAAATGAGACCAATATTGAATCTCAATTAGGCCAGTATTAAAATTAACAAAACTACAATGGCCTCTACATGTTCAAGTGAAAAAAGTATTTCATGTTTCTCACTTTAAATAAAAAAAATAGAAACTATTAAAATTAGCAAGGAAAGCATGAAGAAAGCATTGAAGGTATTACTCCATGAATGACAAGAAAGCAAAACAGCCCTACTTCCAAAACAGAGAAAGGTTTTGTGGTCTGCATAGAGGATCAATTTAGCCACAACATTCCCTTAAACCAAAATATAATCCATAAGTCCCTAATTTTCTTCAATTTTATGAAGGCTGAGATAGGTGAGGAACCTGCAGAAGAAAAGTTTGAAGGTAGCAGAGGTTGGCTCATGGGGTTTAAGGAAAGAAGCCATCACCATAATATGAAAGTACAAGGTGAAGCAGCAAGTGCTGATATAGAAGCTGAAGCAAGTTATCTGGAACATCTAGCTAAGATTATTCATGAAAATGGCTACACTAAACCACAGATTTTCAATGCAGACAAAACATCCTTATGTTGGAAGAAGATGCCATCTAGAACTTGTAGACAGAGAAGATGTCAATGACTAGCTACAGGTTTCGAAGACAACCTGATAGTCTTGTTGGGGCCTAATGTAGCTGTTGGCTTTAAGTTAAATCCAATGCTTTTTTATTATTTTGAAAATCTTAGGGCTCTGAAAGGTAATGGTAAATCTACTCTGCCTTTGTGCTAGAAATGGAGCAACAAAGCCTGGATGACAGCACATCTGTTTACTGAATATTTTTTCACAGTTTCCTGAATATTTTAAGCCCACTGTTCAGACCTACTGCTCAGAATAAAAGATTCCTTTAAAAGTAATACTGTTCATTGAGAAACCGTCTAGGTATCTAAGAGCTCTGATGGAGAAGTACAAGGATATTAATGTTGTTTTTATGTCTATTTAACACAATACTCTGTAGTTCATGGATGTAGGAGTAATTTTAACTTTCAAGTCTTATGATTTAAGAAATATAGTTTGTAAGGCTGTAACTGTCATAGATAGTAATTCCTTTGATGGATCTGATCAAAGTAAATTGAAAACCTTCTGAAAAGCATTCACCATTGTAGTTGCCATTAAGAACATTTGTGATTCATGGGAATAAGTCAAAATATCAACATCAATCAGAGTTTGGAAGAAGTTCATTCCAGACCTCATGGATAACTTGGAGATGTTCAAGACTTCAGTGGAGGAAGTAACTGCAGATGTGGTAGATACAGTAAGCAAGCTAGAATTAGAAGTAGGGCCTTAAGATGTAACTGAGTTGCTGCAATTTCACAATAAAACTTGAATGACTGAGGGACTGATAATTATAGATGAGCAAATCAAGTGGTTTCTTCATGTGGAATTGACTCCTAGTGAAGATGTTGTGAGTATTGCTGAAATTATAACAAAGGATTTAGACGACTGTGTAAACTTAGTTGATAAAGCAGTAGCAGGGTTTGAGAAAAATGACCCCAAATTTGAAAACAGTTCCACTGTGGATAAAATGCTATCAGAGAGCATTGTGCGTATGCTACTGAAGAATCTTTCATGAAAGGAAGCATCAATCTATGCAGTGAAATTCTTTGTTGTTTTATTTTAAGAAATAGCTACAGCCACCACAGGCTTCAGCAGCCACCACCCTGATCAAGCAGCAATCTTCAATACCAAGGCAAAAGATTACATGTGGTTGAAGGCTCAGATTATTATTAGCATTTTTAGCAATGAAGTGTTTTTACATTAAGGTATGTGCATTGTTTTTCTAGATTTAATGCTATTGCACACTTAATAGACTGCAAAATAGTGTAGATATAACATTCACATGTACTGGAAAACAAATTTGTGTGACTTGCTTTATTGCAATATTTACTTTATTGCAGTGGTCTGGAACCAAGTCTGCAATATCTCTGTGATATACTTGTATATATTTTTCTCTTATTTTACCTGTGTTAAAATCGTATGCTGTGCTTTGATTGGAAGTTTTGTTTATTAAGTTAGAACATTCAATAAGTTGCTAATTTAATTTACATGAGGGGTGTAACATTTGGGAAGATCATAAGATGTACGGAAACAAAACCGTTTATCTTCAGTTTATTAGATTGATAAATTTGCTTTTCTAGGTTAAAAAATCTCAGATCAGCCAGATAAAAAACTGCAGTTACGAAATAATTTCTTTGGTTGAAAAGTGTTCAATTCTCATGCTTAGTCGGTGTTTACGCTTTAGTTGGGGTGCCAGTTATTAATCTAATGCCTCTCAGCTCCACACTCTTCAAAACTTGCTCTGCAGTAATGAATGGTGTTTCTTTAAACATTTCTACTTTACTGTGAGCAGTCTGTTAAGCCTCAACTGAGAGGGCTACAGGGATATTGCCAGAAAATGGGGCTTCTCTTACTGTTTCTTGAGGCCAAATGCTTTGTCAGCCATGGGAACATAAAGATAGCCAGTGGTTCTCTGCCCCACGGAACACGTGGGCCTTCTGACATTGTAGCCCTGGTCAGACCTGGCAATCAATTTTCTGTGGCTCTCATTGACATGGATATCCTGTGCTCCAGGGCTCCTGCCACAGTGGCACATTGACTCCCTCTGCTCCTGTAGATGCCAGCCCACTGGCAGCACACAGATAACTTTTCTTCCATCCAGTGAATTGCAACAGACCTCCAACAAAGTCTGAATCCTATCCTTGGGGAGAATACCTTCTATTCTGGTTTATCCTTCTTTAGATACATTCTCTCAGTCCTAGGGTAACCTATTGAGTTTTCTATGCATCTTGTATCTCTTTTATCATTGCTGAATGAGTCTTTATAATAAATTTCCTTTACATTACGTTGTGGTTTTGATCTCCTGCTCAGACCCAGATTGAAACAGTAGAAAAGAAAACTATGGGGATGCTGTATAGAATATTCAAGCATTAGATTCTTTGGGAAAAGATGTGATTTGAATGATTTCTTCCCAAACAAACCTATATGCTTTTCTGAGTCTTTAAAAATAATGAAGACCAAAGCAGGCTTCGAGGGAACCTCTACTGGCAGTTGATAATTTTATTGACTGTGGCCACAGCAAACATTTACCCTAATGATAATTAATTTAGGAGAATTAGAGGACTGATTTATTTAATGGACCCGTAGATAATTGTGAATTTCTTTACTAGCAGTATCAGGGAACTAAGATCTGTTAACATTTAAAGTAATCTGTAATGGACATGAACACCCTTTAGAAGAATAAAATCCTCTATTATCATCAATTCTTTTACATTTGAAATGAATATTTTAGCTTATCACTTTCTTCTAATTACTAGAAGCATGTCTACAATTGTGATGAGTGCAAATTGGCCTGGGATTTATTTGTTCACTTTGATCTCCTTCAAATCATAGAACTGTGGAAGCTGAGTTTAAATTAAAGAAGTTGCAATTATGTGTCAGGTACTGTGTATTTTATTTGCTACTTGCATTCATTATCCATTGGCACGATCATGCTCATAACATGCTCTCCCCCAGTTCAGAGGTTTAAAGCGATAAGTATATATTTAGGTCACAGGTACATTGTTGGTGCTTTTGCCTGAACTCAGCTAAGTGTGGTCTTGCCTGATCTTGGTCATTTATCTGGAGGTTGACTAGCTATTGGATGACCTAGGATAGATTTAGCTGTGGTTACTTGGCTCTGTTCTATGTGTTTTTCATTCTTCTAGAGGGTAACCGGGTATGTTATTGTGCTAATGGGGAAAACAAGCGTGAGGGGTAATGGAAAGATGTAAGTACTTTTCCAGTTTATGTTGGTGTTACATATACTAACATCATATTGTCGAGTAAGTTACACAGTGTATTGGTCTGCCAGGGCTGCTATAACAAAATACCTCAGACTGTGTAGTTTAAAGAACATAAATTTATTTGCTTGTAGTTCTGGAGACTAGAAGTCCAAAATGAAGGATTTTGGAATTTTGGTTTCATCTGAGGGCTCTCTCATTGGGTTATAGATGGCTGCCTTCTTGTGTCTGCACATGGTCTTTTTTCTCTTTCTTCTACATTCCTGATACCTCTCTGTGACCACATTTCTTCTTCTTATAAGGACACTAGCAGATTAGATTAGGGCCCACCATAACAATCTCATTTTTTTTTTTTTTGAGAAGGAGTCTCACTCTGTCACCCAGGCTAGAGTGCAGTAGCGTGATCTTGGCTCACTGCAACCTCCGCCGCCTGGGTTCAAGTTATTTTCCTGCCTCAGCCCCTTGAATAGCTGGGAGTAGCTGGGCACATGCCACTATGCCCAAATAATTTTTGTATTTTTAGTAGAGATGGGGTTTCACTATGTTGGCCAGGATGGTCTTGATCTCTTGACTTTGTGATCCACCTTTCTCAGCCTCCCAAAGTTCTGGGATTACAGGGGTGAGCCACTATTCTCGGCCCAACAATCATTTTAACTTAGTCATCCCATCAAAGGCCTTATCTCAAAATACAGACACATATTGAGGTACTAGGGATTAGGACTTCAATATATGAATATGAGTGGTGGGGCAGACACAGTTCAGTTCATAACACATGGCCACGCCCAGAGTGAGAAGGCACGGACATAGGGAGATGCAAAGAATTGGGGCCATTACTTCCATCTAGTTTCTATGATGCTGGCAAAACATCTCAGTGACATTTCTATTATTTTCATAATTTTACAGTTGGGGAAAAGTGAGGCTCAGCTAGATTTTATTTCCCCCTTGTCTATGTTTTTTCCTATCTGAAACATTGAGAAGCTAAAATAAGAGGTCAGGAAAAAATCTTTTTACTTTTAGTTTTCGCATTTTTTTTTTCAATTAGAGGCAACTTCATATAGTGGTTAAGAGTGTGAGATATTGGCAATAGCCCGCCTGAATCCATATCTCAGCTTCAGCGTTAACTTGACTCTGTTACCTTGGGTGAGTTATTTAACCCTCAAGTATCTTAATTTCCTGTCATGTGGGAATAAGATAATTACCTATCTCAAAGAGTTATTAAAGAATTAAATCTCTTAATATATGCAAAGCTTAGAATACTGTGTCTACTAAACACCATACACTGCCTGTTATAAGAACAACAAAAATGATAGCCTTTTCTCATTTGATGAGTGATATCTATTAAGCACAATGTAATTGCTCTTTGGTCAGGGTCACATTATCTGACGATTAGAGGGATGAGCAAGCTAAACTATTTGGTTGAAAGCCTGACACTTAACTGGTACTCTGTAAAAGATTAAATACTCCATTAAGAAATTCTCAAGTACTGATTCATTTAAAAGTTTTGTAAATCATGGTTTTCAAGTCTTGATTTTCTATATATATATGTTTGTGAGGGTGTGGGCCTATAGTGTCAATTTGATAGGAACAGGAGGCAGAGAGAAATTCTAGGTAGAAAAGGGCAGGGTCTCTGGCAAAGGTCCCGCCCTCAATCCTGGAACTGTAGTCCAAAGTGAGAAGTTTACATCCCTGGTTTCCCACTTGAATGTTGCCTTTTCTAAAACCACCCATGGCCTGCCAAGCCTCTCATGCTGTACCCGTAAAAATCCCTGACCCAGCTGGCAGGGAAGAAGAATCCACCAAAAGTCAAGAGGAGAAGCAGCTTGACCTCAGAGGGACAGCTTGAGGGTGGGACTTTGGAGAAGAGTTGGCCAGAGACGGCTGGAATTCAGGGGAAGAATACTGGTCCATCCCCTTTCCAGCTCCCTTTTCCACTGAGAGCCACTTCCATTGGCAACAAAATCCCTTGCATTTACTATCCTTCTGTTCATTTGTGCGACCTGATTCTTCCTGACGCCAGTCAAAAGCTCAAGATACAAATGGCTGTCAAACTGACCCTCGCCCCTCAGTGGCAGAAAGCAATTGCCTCATCCAAAAAGGCAGAGGGCCCATTGACTGTTTAACACTTAAGCCATCCTAGGACAGCAAAAGCTAAAAGAACACTCACTTTAACATTCCTTCTGGGGTTTGGGGGGTCACAGGTATTCCCCACTAGACCCTGATGTGGGGCCTTCATGGAGTATTGCTTCTGCCAGTGCTCAAAAACATCCTACCTGAGTCCTGCACCTGCTCACCTGCTTGCTCCCTCCTGCGAGCGGTTGAGCACAATAGGTTTGAGTGAATGGAGTTCACCCCTACAGCACTGAAGCACCCAGCTACTTCCAGCACCTGTGCACTCCAGTTCCTGCCTGCAAAGGGGCCAGGAAAAATTTCCTGCTTCAAATTGAAACCTATAACTTCAAAGTAATTTTTCAGTTTCTACTTTCTCCAAACCATTTAACATATTGAGGTCAGATCCAGATTCTGAAAAACGTTGGTTTCATCATGTTACTCTTCTATTCAAGCCTTCAGTGGCTCTCTAGGACCTAGGAGATAATATTAAAACTCCTTATTTTAGCATGCAAGACAGTCCACAGAATGATTGCTTCACCTTCCACAATTCCCTGTGTGAGCACTCGATGCTCAGTAACAGAGGACACTAGTCACTTTCCCATGATGATTTTCATGTCACCACCAGCACCTTGATTTTACTCATGTTGTTATGCTTTTCTCTTCCTATTTTCTCCACTTAAGGAATCTTTCCCTAATGTTAGCCTTGGGATTTGATGTCTGTAGTTGTCTGTCTTTTTTTTTTTGTTTTTTTTTTGGGTTTATCAGTTTTCCACATCACCTATTGATTCATTGTTAGGAAAATACAAACTTGGTTTCTAATATGGTTTTATTACAGTTATTGGTTAAATTAATAATCAGTTAAGTCTTTATACTATGCTTATACAAATGTTGCTTACAGCTGAGTAGATTATGCTTCCTTTCCCTGAAGGTAATAATGATTTTCTTTTTCATATGCCCAGTCTACTTTGTACCTATTTCTAATTCTTCCCATACCTTTCAAGAGCTTCTTAATATAATTTTCCACAAGATAAATCACTTATGAGCCTCAATCAGTTTCAATTTGTTTTTTCCTCTGAAACAAGGCCTTGACTCTGTAGCTGGGAGGATTTTTCCCTGGGCCTGCTACACTGTTTTAATCTTAGACTTCTCTTTGTTGTGATTCTTGAAATCCCTTTTGCCTTTTTCTAGATAACGTCCTGGTCATCAAGATCTTGAATAATTTGTTTCTTTCTCTATGCTTCTTTAGCATAGATGTTGAAAGTGAGCCAAATTTTCAGGAATGTTGAGAATTTTAAGTTGTTAAATTCTGGTAAAGGTTTTACTGCAGTAAAATTTAATGTATTTCATGAGAAATAAGCAAAAAGTGATAATAGGGAGATAAGGAAAAATGTTTGATTTTCAATGTGCAAGTCTTGGGAAAATAATATTTTTTATTTTGCCAAGTATTTATTAAGGTTCAAGTTAGTAGCAGGATAAAAGTTTTTTCTTGCAAATAATTGACATTCAAATCTTAGGAAAACTAAAATGTTGAGATCCCATTATAGACTTTGATTCACAGTGCATTTTTTCTTTGTAGTGTTTAGTACAACTTATTAAACATTTATTTGTGTGTACTATTGCTAAGCTCTAAGTTTCCTGACGGAAAAGATTGAATCTCTGGTCCCTTACTTAGTTTGAGACTCAGCATAATGGCTGCACCTAGTGGAGCACAGCAAAGAGTCATTCATTGCATGAATGAATGATACAAATAAAATGAAAACCTGAACCCACAGGGAAAATGAAGAGGATATTTAATTATTTTAGTCATTGTAAAAAGAACAATCAAAGATTTTCTGGAAATAAATGAAGAGTATTCATATGAGAAGAAAAACAGTCTCTGTATTCAAAGTTTGGAAGGGCATCAGAGTAAGAGGCAGACAGGAGAGGGGGAAATCTTTATAGTAAAAGAAAAGGAACAAGCCCATTCAAAAGTGGGTGAAGGATATGAACAGACACTTTACAAAAGAAGACATATATGAGGCCAACAAACATATGAAAAAATGCTCATCATCCCTGATCATTAGAGAAATGCAAATTAAAACTACATTGAGATACCGTCTCATGCCAGTTAGAATGATGATCATTAAAAAATCTGGAGACAACAGATGCTGGAGAGGATGTGAAGAAATAGGAACACTTTTACACTGTTGGTGGGAGTGTAAATTAGTTCAACCATCGTGGAAGACAGTGTGGTGATTCCTCAAGGACCTGGAAATAGAAATTCCATTTGACCCAGAAATCCCGTTACTGGGTATATATCCAAAGGATTATAAATTGTTCTACTATAAGGACACATGCACACAAATGTTCATTGCAGCACGGTTTACAATAGCAAAGACCTGGAACCAACCCAAATGCCCATTGATGATAGACTGGACAGGGAATATGTGGCACATATACACCACAAAATACTATGCAGCCATAAAAAACGATGAGTTCATGTCCTTTATAGGGACATGTATGAACCTGGAAACCCTAATTCTCAGCAAGCTGATTCAAGAATAGAAAATCAAACACCGCATGTCCTCACTCATAGGTGGGTTTTGAGCAATGAGTATACATGGACACAGGGAGGGGAGCATCACACACTGGGGTCTGTCGGGGGGAAATAGGGGAGGGGTAGCTAGGGCTGGGGAGTTTGGGAGAGATATCATGGGGAGAAATGACAGATATAGGTGATGGGGAGAAAGGCAGCAAATCACACTGCCATGTATGTACCCATGCAACAATTTTGCATGTTCTTCACATGTACCCCAAAACCTAAAATGCAATAAAAAAAATCTACTAGAATTATTACTGTTTTCTATGTATCATCTTTCATCTTTGTTCCTGTTTTTCTTCTACTCTTTTTCTGTCTTTTGTGATTTTAATTTAATATGTTATATAATTTCATTTTATTTTCTTTCTTAGCATATCAGTTATTGTTTTTTTTCACTTTTGTAGTGGTTGTCCTATAATTTGCATGAAACACAATTAATCAAATTCCACTTTCAAATAACACTATCCCACTATACAGGTAGTAAAAGTACCTTAAAATAACAAAATAATCCTGATTCCTTTGTCTCATCCTTTGTATTGTTGCTGTCATTCCTTTCACTTACACTTAAGAATATATATTCCTCTACCTATTGTATACTATATGCATACCTCATTAATACAACGTTGCTATTACTGTTCTTGAACAAACTGTTGGATCAATTGAGAATAAGAGAAATAAAAGTTTTAGTTTTACTTTAGTTATTTCTTCTCTTTATGTAGATCCAATTTCTGATGAGTATCATGTTCCTTCTCTCCGAAGAATTTCTTTTAACATTTGTTGGAAGCCAGGTGTACTGGCAACAAATTTCTTACCATTTGTCTTCTATGAGAAAAGCTTTGCTTACTTTCGTAGGATAATTTAAGTTTACAGAAATCTAGGTTGGTGGGTTTTTCTTTTCTCGCCTCAACAGTTTAAATATCTTACTCCATTTTCTTCTTGTTTGAATGATTTCTGATTAGCAGTCAGGTATAATCCTTATGCTTACTGCTGTATAAATAAGGTGTTTTATTCCTCTGATTTCTTTCAAAAATTTTTATTTATCTTTAATTTTCTGAAGTTTTAATATAATAGGCCTAGGTGTATTTAGGGGAAAACATTTACTTGCTTGGTATTCTCTGACCTTTTTGGATTTGTGGTTTGGTGTCTGTATAAGTTCATTCTTACACTGCTATAAACAACTACCTGAGACTGTGTAATATATGAAAAAAAAGAGGTCTGATTAACTCACAGTTCTGCAGATTTAACAGGAAGCATGACTGGTAGGCCTCAGGAAAGTTAGTCATGGCGGAAGGTAAAGGGGAAGCAAGTACCTTCTTTACATGGCAGAAGGAGAGAGAGAGAGTGAGGTGGAGAAGTGCTACACATTTTTAAAGCAGCAGAACTTGTGATAACTCACTCATGATCATGAGAAAAGCATGGAGAAATCCACTCCCGTAATCCAATCACCTCCCACAGGCTCTCCACTCCAGCATTAGGAATTACAATTCAACATTAGATTTGGGTGGAGACACACAGCCAACCCATATTATTCCATCCCTTCCCAAATCTCATGTCCTTCTCACATTTTAAAACACAATCATGCCTTCCCAACAGTCCCCCAAAATCTTAACTCATTTCAGCATTAACCCAAAAGTCCAAGTTCAGAGTCTCATCTGACACAAGACAAGTCCTTTCTGCCTATGAGCCTGTAAAATCAAAAACAAATTAGTTATTTCCAATATGCAGTGGGAATATAGGCATTGGGTAAATGCTCCCATTTCAAAAGGGAGAAATTGGCCAAAACAAAGGGGCTACAGGCCCCATGCAAGTCTGAATCCCAGAAGGGCGGTCATTAAATCTTAGAGTTCCAAAATGATCTCCTTTAACTCCACATCTCACATTGAGGCCACACTGACACAAGGGATGGACCCCCAAGGCCTTGGGAAGCTCTGTGCCAGTGGCTCTGCAAGGTACAGCCCCTGCAGCTGCTTTCATGAGGTGGCATTGAGTGCATGTGGGTTTTCTAGGTGCATAAGCTGTCAATGGTTCTACATTCTGGGATCTGGAGGACAGTGGCTCTCTTCTCACAGCTCCACTAGCCTTTACTTCAGTGGAAATTCTGTGTGAGGGCTCCACACCCACAATTCTCCTTTGTATTGCCCAAGTAGAGGTTCTCCATGACAGCTCTTCCCCGGCAACAGTCTTCTGCCTGGACATCCAAGCATTTCCATACATCCTGTGAAACCTGGGGAGAGATTCCCAAACCTCAACTCTTGCCTTCTGTGCACCTGCAAGCCCAACACCACGTGGAAACTGCCAATGCTTGGGGCTTGAACAATCTGAAACAATGGCGTGACCTATACTTTGGCTCCTTTTAGCCACAACTAGAACTAGAGCATCTGGGACCCAGGGCACCATGTCCCAAGGCTGCACAGAGCAGCTGGGCACTAGGGCTGGCCCATGAAACTATTTTTCCATCCTAAGCCTCTGGGCTTATGATGGGAGAAGCTGGTGTGAAGATCTCTGAAGTGCCCTGAAGACATTTTCTTCATTGTCTTGACTATTAACATTTGTCTTCTCTTTACTTATACATATTTCTGCAGCCTTGAATTCCTCTCTAGAAAATAAGATTTTCTTTTCTACCACATTGTCAGGCTGCAAATTTTCCAAACTTTTATGTTCTACTTCCTTTTTAAAGGTAAGTTCCCTTTGTTTATACAAGTGAGCATAGGTTTATAGAAGAAGACAGGTCACATGTTGAATGCTTTACTGTTTAGAAATTTCTTCCACTAGATACCCTAAATCATCTCTCACAACTTCAAAGTCCCACAGATCTCTAGGGCAGGGACAAAATGCCACCAGTCAGTCTCTTTTGTGCATTGATTTTGTATCCTAAAACTTTACTGAAGTTGGTTATCTCTTCTAGGAGACTTTTTCTTGAATCATTAAGATTTTCTGGGTATAGAATCATATCATTGTCAAAGAGAACATCTGTTCTTGCATTGCTATAAAGAAATGCCTGAGACTAGGTAATTTATAAAGAAAAGAGGTTTAATTGGCTCACAGCTCTGTAGGCTGTACAGGAAACATGTTGCTGGCATCTGCTAGGATTCTGGGGAGGTCTCAGAAAACTTACAATCATGGCAGAAGGCAAAAGGGGAGCAGGCATATTACATGACTGAAGCATGAGCAGGAGAAAGAGAAGGGAGAGGTGCTTTTCAAATTATCAGATCTCATGAGAACTCACTCACTGTCTTAAGAACAGCACCAAGAGGATGGTGTTAAAACATTTATGGGAAATCCAGCCCCATGATTCAACCACCTCCTACAACACCCAACCTCAAACATTGGGGATTACAATTCAATATGAGATTTGGTGGAGACTGAGATCCAAACCATATCAGAGAGATAGTTTGACTTCTTATTTGGATGCACTTTATAGTTTGACTTCTTATTTGGTTGCATTTTCTTTCTTTTCTTGCCTGATCGCTCTGGCAACAGCTTCCACTACGAATTTGAAAAGGAATGGTGGGAGTGAGAATTCTTGTTTTTTTCTGCTTCTCAAGGATAATGCTTCTATTTTTTGTCTTTTCAGTATTACATTGGTTATTCATTTTTCATAGATGGTTCTTATTATTTTAAGGTATCCTCCTTTGATGCCTAGTCTATTGAGAGTCTATCATGAAAGGATGTTGGATTCTATGAAAAATATTTTCTGCATCAGTTGAGATGATCAAATATTTTTGCTTTTATTTATCTTTATTTGGTGAATCACATTTGTTGATTTATGAATGTTGAACTAGCCTTGCAACCCAAGAATAAAGCCTGCTTGATTGTGGTGTATTAACTTTTTGATGTGCTGCTGATTATTTTGCTAGTATTTTGTCAAGGATTTTTGCATCTTTGTTCATGAAGAATATTGGTGTGTATTTTACTTTGTTTATTGTTTCTGCCAGATTTTGGTATCTGGCTGAAGTAGAATGAACTGGCAAGAAACCCTTCCTCCTCAATTTTTTTTGGAACTGTTTCAGTAATATTGGTACCAGTTATTTGTACATATGGTAGAATTTGGCTGTGAACCTATCTGGTCTAGGGCTTTTTCTTAACTTGGTAGATTTCTAAATTACTGATTCAATTTCAGAACTTGTTATAGGTCTTTATGAGGTTTCATTTTCTTCCTAGTTAAATCTGGGGAGTTTGTGTTTCTAGCAATTTATCCACTACCTGTAGGTTTTCTAATTTTTGTCTATAGAGGTGTCCATAATAAAAATATCTCTAAGGATATTTTTAATTTTGGGGGGATAACTTGTAGTGTTATTTTTGTAATTCTGAGTGTAGTTATTTGAATCTTTTATTTTTTGTCCTTGGTTAGTCTACCTAGAAAACAATTTTATTTATTCTTTTGAATAAGAAACTCTTGATTTCATTTATCTTTTGTAAGGATGTTTGCATCTCAATTTCACACATTCCTTTTCTAATTTTAGTTATTTATTTTCTTCTGCTAGCTTTGGGATTGGTTTGTTCTTTTATTTCTAGTTCTTGGTACAAAGTTAGATTGTTAGTTTGAGATCTAACTTCTTGATGAAGGTGTCTAGTGCTATAAACTTTCCTCTTAAATCCAAAAATTATTTGAAATTAATGAAAACAGAAACATAGCTTATCAAAATCCTTGGGCTGCAAATCTAAAGGCATTTTTAATGTAATTCATACTACATATTTTCAAAAAAGACCTTGAAATACTGTTCATAAAAAATGGCATGTTGTTGTTTAAATGTTCTCCTGCACTAGCATTCATATTAGTCTTAGCTGCATCCCAAGGATTTTGATAAGCTATGTCTCTGTTTTCATCAATTTAAAAGAATTTTTGGATTTCTGCCTTAATTTCATTGTGCACCCAAGAGTTACTCAGAAGGAAGTTATTTAGTTTTCATGTATTATGTATTTATGGAGTTTTGAGAGATCTTCTTGATATTTGTTTCTCATTTTATTATATTGTATGATTTTAATTTTTAAAAAATTTAATGAGACCTGCTTTATGACTCAGTATGTGTTAGATTTTAGAATATATTCCATGTGCAAATGAGATAAATGCATATTCTGTAGTTCTGGATTGGAGACACCAGTTAGTTCCCATTGATTGAGTGTTGAGTTTAAGTCCAGAATTTCTTTGTTAGTTTTTAGAGATCAATTGCTTTAAAAATCAACACAAGCTGAAAAATGTCAGCTTACTTTCCAGTTATTAAAGCACAAAATATGCTTTCAGATGTTTTGCTCAACTTCAACTAAACACTGTCTGACTTAAAAAAACTGAATTTTTCTGGTTGCCAGGTAGTTTTTTTTTATGTGAAATACTGTCTTTGGGGGACATTTTGAATGAACAGAGTTTAAATAAAATCACTAAGCATAGCCAATAATTACTTGTGAGGATTTTATTTTCATTTTTTTTTTTTTTACAATCCTGACTTCCTGTGCAATTTAATCTGGAGTTGCCATCATGTTAACTATCTCATAATTTCTTCAATGAAAATCTGCAGGGACACCGTTATGATGCCACTATAATGAGATATAAGAATGCATACCAATACAAGTCCAAAAAGGATCTATTATGATGCCAATTTGATGTCTTAATGGAAATGATTGCAAAAATATTATAACACAATCTTTGGAGAACCCACATTGAGGGATACAATTACAAAGAGATGACAGACATATTATAATATGTATTTGAGAGTTATGTCAAGTTATGAAAAAGTCAATCATGACTCCTATATCAATTCATGAAACACAGAGATGCCAAGGCCAGGTTTCTTCTAATCGTGGTAGTATGAATCACTGAAGAATGATATGCTCAACAGAGAGTGGCATGTGAGCTGATCAACAGTGCTACCAATGTCAGTTTGTCATTAACATGATGCTGGCAAATCCTTTATAGTGACATATCTCTATTCAACATGGATAGCATGTGACGGGCAGTGTCTTTTTCTTCACTGTTAAAGATTAAGAAATTATTTCAACATACAGTTCTTGAAATAGTTCCCCTTTCTTACAGTTTTCTGTAGATTTCTCAACCTGTCAGTTCCTTCTATTTCTTAGGTATGGATAATTTACATGCTAATTTTTAAAAACTGAATATTTTATTTAAATACTTTAAGTTAGGCTGAAATGCAAGTATGGAATAATATTAAGATTCACAATCTGGAGTTAAAATCTTGTATTTTAAAAGATTCACAAACTTCCTGAAATGGTGTACCAAATTTTATGTAGAAATACAGATAGACATTTGGAGTGGTGGTGCAATTCTCAAGGGGTTTCTGATTCTAAAGGTTTACAGCAATGATGCATGAGAACTTGTCTGTTTTACAAGGTAAGTAATAAAACTCCTGGACATCTAGAGCAATAGGTACTCTCATTAATTATGTGCACAGATCTGAAAGGAAGGGAAATTGTAAGACTAATGTAAACGCCATGGTAGGAGCACATTTAAATAACAACATTCCATTTTTTTATGAAAACTATTTCAAGTTTTTTTTTTAATATGGAGTACAAATTACCTTAAAAATACCTCTTGATTTGTGATATGGTTTGGCCGTGTCCCCACCAAAATCTCAATTTGGATTGTATCTCCCAGAATTCCCACATTTTGTGGGAAGGACCCAGGGTGAGGTAATTGAGTCATGGAGTCCAGTCTTTCCCATGTTATTCTCATGATAGTCAATAAATCTCATGATACTGATGAATTTATCAGGGGTTTTCACTTTTGCTTCTTCCTCATTTTATCTTGCCACCTCCGTGGAAAAAGTGTCTTTGCCTTCCCCATGATTATGAGGCCTCCCCAGCCATCTGGAACTCTAAGTCCAATTAAACCTCTTTTTCTTCCCATTGTCAGGTATGTCTTTATGAGCAGCATGAAAATGGAATAATACAGTAATTTGGTACCAGTAGAGTGGGACATTGCTAAAAAGATACCTGAAAATTAGGCAGCAACTTTGGAACTCAGTAACAGGCAGAGGTTGGAACAGTTTGGAGGGCACAGAAGAAGATAAGAATGTTTGGAACCTCCTAGAGAATTGTTGAATGGCTTTGACAAAAATTCTGGTAGTGATGTGAACAGTAAGATCCAGGCTGAGGTGGTCTCAGATGGAGATGAGAAACTTGTTGGGAACTGGGGCAAAGGTGACTCTTGTAATGTCTTGGCAGACACTGGCACCATTTTGCCCCTGACCTACAGATTTGTGGAACTTTGAACTTGAGAGAGATTATTTAGGGTATCTGGTGAAAAATTTATAAACAGCAAAGAATTCAAAAGGTGACTTAGGTGCTGTTAAAAGCATTTTTTTTTAAAAAAAAAAAGGGAAACAGAGCATGAAAGTTCAGATAATTTATAGCCTGACAATGTAGTAGAAAAGAAAAACCCATTTTCTGGGGAATAATTCAAGCCAGTGGCAGAAATTTGCATAAATAGCAAGGAGCCTAATGTTAATCCCCAAGACCATGGGTAAAATTTCTCCAGGCCATGTCAGAGACCTTCACGGCAGCCCCTCCCATCACAGGCCCAGAGGCCCAAGAGGAAAAAGTGGTTTTGTGGGCTGGGCCCAGGTGCTGTGTGCAGCCTATAGACTTGGTGCTCTCTGTTCCAATTGCTCCAGTTGTGGCTGAAAAGGGCCAATGTACAGCTTGGGCTGTGGCTTCAGAGGGTAAAAGCTCCAAGCCTTGGCCACTTACATGTGGTTTTGAGCGCACAGGTACACAGAATTCAAGTACTGAGTTTTGGAAACCTGTGCCTACGTTTCAGAAGATGCATGGAAATGCCTGGATGCCCAGGCAAAGTTTGCAGCAGGAGCAAGGTCCTCATGGAGAATCTCTGCTAGGGCAGTGCAGAAGGGAAATGTGGGGTCAGAGCACCCACACAGAGTCTCTACTTAGGCACTGCCTAGTGGTGCTGTAAGAAGACGGCTACTGTTCTCTAGACCCCGGAATGGTAGATCCACCGACAGCTTGCACTGTGTTCCTGGAAAAGCCTGAAACATTCAATACCAGCCTGTGAAAGCAGCTGGGAGGAAGGCTGTACCCTGCAAAGCCACAGAGGCAAAGTTTCCCAAGACCATGGGAACTCACCTTTTGTATCAGTGTGACTTGGATGTGAGACATGAAGTCATTATGGAGCTTTAAAATTTGACTGTCCCACTGGATTTTGGACTTGTGTGGGCCCTGTAACCCTTTGTTTTGGCCAATTTCTCCTATTTGGAATGGCTGTATTTAACCAATACCTGTACCTCCATTGTATCTAGGAAGTAACTAGCTTTCTTTTGATTTTACAGGGTCATAGGCAGAAGAGGCGCCTTGTTTCAGATTAAACTTTGGACTGTGGACATTTGGGTTAATGCTGAAATGAATTAAGACTTTGGGGGACTGTTGGGAAGGCATGATTGGTTTTGAAATGTGAGGACATGAGATTTGAAGGGGACAGGGGTAGAATGATATGGTTTGGCTGTGTCCCTACCCAAATCTCAAATTAAATTGTATCTCCCAGAATTTCCATGTGTTGTGGGAAGAACCCAGATGAAGGTGTTTGAATCATAGGGGCAGGTCTTTCCCATGCTATTCTTGTGATAGTGAATAGGTCTCATGAGATCTAATGGGTTTATCAGGGGTTTCCACTTTTGCTTCTTCCTCATTTTCTCTTGCTGCCACTGTGTAAGAGGTGCCTTTTGCCTCCTGCTGTGATTCTGGGACCTCCCCAGCCATGTGGCTCTGTACATCCAATTAAACCTCTTTTTCTTCCCAGTCTCAGGTATGTCTTTATCAGCAGTATGAAAATGGATTAATATAATTTGCTATAGGGATTAAAATCTAAACCGATTGTTGGCCAAAGGGACCAGGCAGACCACCAGGGAAGCAGGATCTGATTAGTGATGAGTCAGAGGTCAGGAAGGAAATAAATATCAAGAGTTTATAAATAGCAGAGACCAAAGTGATATAAATCCATGCAAAAGCAGTCAAAAGATCCATAGGAGATAAAGTGGCAAATTAAGGTAAATGATTAAATGGCCACACAAAAAACAAATGACACGTCTAAATTAATTGAAGGAGAAAAAATGTCAGGGTAGCAACACTAACTGCAGCACTGACTGGAAAGAATAACTACTCTTATTGAGCAATGGCTAGGTGCACTACTTACAAGATCTCTACTATCTCCATCAATCTTTCCAGATAGGTTCACGTTCATTTTAAAAATAAGGAAATGGAGACTGTATTAGTATGCTCAGGAAGCCATAACAAAATATCAAAGCTGTGCAGCTTAAACAACAGAAATTTACTTTTTACAGTTCTGGAGGCTCAGAGGTTCAAGATTAAGATGCCAGCCTCATTTGGCTTCTAGGGAGGGCTCTATTTCTGGCTTGCCACAGACACTTTCTTGTTATGTCCTCAAAAGGATTTTCCTTCATATGCAAACATGGAGAGAGAGAGAAAGAGATCTCTTCCTTTTCTTACAAGGCCAATAATCCCATTATTAGGGTCTTATCCTCACAACTTCATCTAACTCCATTATCTCCAAAGGCCCCATTTTCAAATTCCATCACCTTAAGGGTTAGCACTTCAATATATGAATTTCAGAGGGGATATCATTTATTCCAAAAGAAAGGCCCAAGTTCATATATCTAGTAAGGAAAATTTCCATCCACAGTTCTCTTTTTGCTTTAACTTTTTACTTCTATCTCTATATGGTCTTTGTTTCTAATAAAAATCCTCCTTATTAATGTTTCTCCTACTTTTGTTTCACCCTACTGTTATATTTATATTTGAAGTTGATGATGTTTTTATTATTCAGTCAGTGTCTGCAACAGACCAAATGTTTGTGTCCTGGCACTCCCAAATTCATATGTTAAATTCTACCCTCAAGATAATGGTATTAGGAGGTGGGACTTTTGGGAAGTAATTAGGACATGAGGGTGGAGCCCTCATGATAAAAGATCAGTGCCCTTATAAAAGAGACCCCAGAAAGTTCTCTCCTCCTCTTTCCACCACGTGACATAAGAAGTTAGCAGTCCGCAAACTAGAAGGGGGCCCTCACCAGAACTTGCCACATGTAGTACCCTGTTTTTGGAATTCCAGACTCAGAAGTGTGAGAAATAAAATTTTGTGTTTATAAGTCACCCAGTCTATGAAGCTTTGCTATAGCTCCCTGAATTAAGACAGTATCCTTTTAACATGTGCCAAATTTTAGGCAACGTTTGTTAAAATTACCCGAATGAATGAGACACAATTCTTACCAACAAAGGTGTGGAGGGGAGGAAGGAAATAAAAAAAACTAGAAGAAATTGGGTCCAATGTGTAAAGGGTGCATTCCCTCTGATCAAGGAACTCGTTGTATTGCAAATGAAGTACAGCGATTGACTCATGTTTATAGGATTCCTGGTCTTATTTTATTTACCACTATCCTGAAGCAGCTGAGCTGATAGAACAGAGGAATGACCCTTTGAAGATTCAATTATGATACCATCTGGATAGTAATATTCTAAGTAAGAATAGCACTCTCCGGTATGTAAATTATGTGCTTCATCAGTGACCAATACGTGGTCTTATTTTTCCCATAGCCAAAATTAACTGGTACAAAAAAAAATTACTTCTAGTAATTTCCTAGCGAAGATATTACTTACATTCTTATCATTTTGGAGTCTATATAGAGTTTGTAGTTTATCAAATGTGTAATAGCATTATGTGTAAAAATTAAATAAAATATATACTTTAACTTAAAAATATTTTATTGAAAAAATTGTTAGCAATCATCTGAGCCTCCAGTGAGGCACAATCTTTTTCCTGACTGAGGGTCTTGCCTCCATGTTGATGACTGCTGACTGATCAGGATGATTGTTGCTGAAGGTTGGGGTAGCTGTGTCAATTTTGTTAAGTAAGACTACACTGAAGTTTACCACATTTATTGACTTCTTTTCATGAAAAGTATCCTTTGTAGCATCCCATGTTGTTTTACAGTATTTTACCCTCAGTAGAACTTCTTTCAAAATTGAAGTGAATCCTCTCAAACTTTTCCACTGCTTTACCAACTATGCTTATTTTATCATCTAAATCCTTTGTTGTTGCAACAAACTTCACAGCATCTTCACCAGGAGTAGATTCCTTCTCAAGAAATCACTTTCTTTGCTTACCCATAAGAAGTGACTCATTCAAGTTTTATCATGACATTACAGCAATTTGGTCACATCTTTGGGCTCCACTTCCAACTCTACTTCTCTTTTATTTCTACTACATCTGCAGTTACTTTTTCCACTAAAGTCTTGAACCTCAAAGTCATCTATTATGGCTGAAATCACCTTTCCCCAAACTCCAGTCAATGTTAATATTTTGATATCCTCCCATGAATAACAAATATTCTTAATGGAATTTAGAATGGTGAATCCTAACCAGAAGGATTTCATTATCTATGGCAGCTATAGCTTTATGAAAACTATTTCTTAAATAAAACAACTTAAAAATCAAAATTACTCCTGATCCTTGGGCTGCAGAATGGCAGTTGTGTTAATAGGCATGAAAACAACATTCCTTGTACCTCTTCATCAAGAGCTCTTGGGTGACCAGGTGAGGTGTCAATGAGCAGTAGTACTTTAAAAGAGATATTTTTCTGAGCAGTAGGTTTCAACAGTGATCTTAAAATATTCAGAAAACCATGGAGTAGACAGATGTGCTGTCATCCCAGCTTTGTTGTTTTATTTATAGCACATAGGAAGAGTACATTTATCATAATTCTTAAGGATCCTAGAAGTTTTGAATTATTAGCCTCAACTTAAAGTCACCAGCTGCACTAGCCCTGATATGGTTTGGCTCTGCGTTCCCACTCAAAACTCATCTTGAATCGTACTACCATATTTTTCACATGTTGTGGGAAGGATCTGATGGGAGATAATTGAATCATGGGAGTGGTTTCTCCCATATTGCTCTCATGGTAGTGAATAAATCTCATGAGATCTGATGGTTTGATAAGGGGCAACCTGTTTCACTTGGCTCTCATTCTCTCTCTTGCTGCCACCATGTAAAAAGTGCCTTTCACCTTCTGCCGTAATTGTGAGCACTCCCTAGCCATGTGGAACTGTAAGTCCATTAAACCTCTTTCTTTTGTGAATTGCCCAGTCTTGGGTATGTCTTTATGAGCAGTGTAAAAATGGACTAAAATACAGTAAATTGGTAACAGTAGAGTGGGGCACTGCTGAAAAGATACCCAAAAATGTGGAAGTGACTTTGGAACTGGGCAAGAGGCAGAGGCAGGAACAGTTTGGAGGGCTCAGAAGAAGTCAGGAAAATGTAGGACAGTTTGGAACTTCATAGAGACTTGTTAAATGGCTTTGCCCACTCTTGTTATGTTTTAGCAAAGAGACTGACAGCACTTTTCCTCTGCCCTAGAGATTTGCGGAGCTTTGAACTTGAGAGAGATGTTTTAGGTGATATGATAGCGTAAATTTCTAAGCAGCAAAGTGTTCAATTTTAAAAGGCAAACAGAGCATAAAAGTTCAGAAAACTTGCAGCCTGACAATGAGATAGAAAAGAAAAACCCATTTTCTGGAGAGAAATTCAAGACAGCTGCAGAAATTTGCATAAGTAACAAGGAGCCAAATGTTAATCCCCAAGACAATGAGGAAAATGTCTCCAGGGCTTGTCAGAGGTCTTCACAGCAACCCCTCCCATCACAGATCCAGAGGCATAGGGGGAGAAAATGTTTTGGTGGGCTGGCTCCAGAGTCCATGTTCTGTGTGCAATCTAAGGGCTTGATGCCCTAGATCTCAGCCACACCAGCTATGAGTAAAAGGGGCCAAGATATAGCTCAGGCCATGACTTCAGTGGGTTCAAGCCCCAAGCCTTGGCAGCTTCCATGTGGTGCTGAGCTTGTGAATGCACAGAAGTTAAGAACTGGGGTTTGAAAACCTCTGCCTAGATTTCAGAGAATTTATGGAAATACCTGGATGACCAGGCAGAAGTTTGCTGCCAGGGTGGGGGCCTCATGGAGAACCTCTGCTAGTGTAGTGCAGAAGGGAAATGTGGGGTCAGAGCCCCACACAGGGTCCCTCTAGGGCAGTGCCTAGTGGAGCTGTTAAAAGAGGGTCACAATGCTCCAGACCTCAGAATGGTAGATCCCCCAACAGCTTGCACCATGCACCTGGAAAAGCTGCAGACACTCAATGCCATTCCATGAAAGCAGCCAGGAAGAGGTCTATACCATTCAAAGCCACAGGGGTGGAGCTGTCCAAGGCCATGGGAGCCCACCTTTTGCATCAGCATGACCTGGATGTGAGGCATGGACTCAAAGGAGATCATTTGGGAGTTTTAAGATTGATTGCCCTGCAGGATTTAGGACTTGCATGGAGCCTATAGCACCTTTATTTTGACCAATTTCTCCCATTTGGAATAGCTGTATTTACCCAGTGCCTGTACTCCCATTGTATCTAGGAAGTAACTAACTTGCTTTTGATTTTACAGGCTCATAGGCAGTAGAGACTTGCCTTATCTCTGATGAGACTTTGGACTATAGACTTTTGAGTTAATACTGAAATGAGTTAAGACTTTGGGGGACTGTTGGGAAGGCATGATTGGTTTTAAAATGTTAGGACATGAGATTTGGGAGGGGTTAAGGGGAAAATGATATGGTTTGGCTCTGTGTCCCCACCCAAATCTCATCTTGAATTGTACTCCCATAATTCCCACATGTTGTTGGGGGGACCTGGTGTGAGACAATTGAATCATGCAGGCAGTTTCTCTAATACTGTTCTTGTGGTAGCAAATGTATCTCACGAGATCTGGTGGTTTGGTAAGGGAAAATCCATTTCACTTGGCTGTCATTCCATCTCTTGCTGTTACTGTGTAAGAAGTGGCTTTGCCTTCTGCCATGATTGTGAGGCCTCCCTAGTCACATGGAACTGTAAGTCCATTAAACCTCTTTCTTTTGTAAATTTCCCAGTCTTAGATATGTTTTTATCAACACCATGAAAATGGACTAATACAAACCCCTAACAAGGGAGTCAGCCCATGCTTTGAAGCTTTGTAGCTAGGCATTAACTTCACTCTAGTCATAAAAGTACTAGATTGCATCTTCTTCCAATAGGAGGCTTTTGTGTTTACAATGAAAATTTGTTGTTTAGTGTAGCCACTTATCAGTCATCTTAGCTAGATCTTCTCCATAACTTGCAGCTTCTATATCAATCCTTGCTGCTTTACCTTGCACTTTCAAATTAGGTATATGGCTTCTTTCCTTAAACCTCATGAACTAATCTCTGCTAATTTCAAACTTCTTCTGCAGCTTCATCTCTCTCAGCCTTCATAGAATTGAAGAGTAAAGACATTGCTCTGAATGAGGCTTTGGTTTAAGCAAATGTTGATCAGGTTTGCTCTTCTATTCAGACCATTCAAATTTTCTCTATAGCAGCAATAAGACTGTTTTGCTTTCTTATAATTCAAATGTGCACTGGAATAACACTTTTAATTAAAGTGAGAAATGTGCAATTCTTCCTTTCACTTGAATGATTAGAGGCCATTGTAGGGGAATTAATAGGCCTTATTTAAATATGTTGTGTCTCAGGGAATAGGGCAGCCCAATAAGTGGAAAAGATATGGGGGAATAGCCAGTTGGTGGAGCAGTCAAAACACACATATTTATGGATTAAATTTGTCATCTTGTATGAGCATGATTCTTGGTGTCCCAAAACCATTACAAGAATAACATCCAAGATCACTGATGTCAGATCACCATAATAGATATAATAGTTTGAAATATTGTGAGAATTACCAAAATGTGACACAGAGATAGGAAGTGACCACATGGTGTTGGAAACATAATTCAATAGGTTTGCTTGACACAGGGTTTTCAAAAACCTTCAATTCGTAAAAGACCCAACATCTGCAAAGCACAATACAGTGAAGCGCAAAAAATAAGTTGTGTCTGTAAGTTTCCATTGCTTACAATTCCACATGCATATATGTGTCATGGTAACTCTAGCAGACTAATAAAGTATAATCCAGCTAGAAGAGGAATGGGCATTACCCAAAATTGAATAAGTATCCTCTTTTGGGATGTGCTTTTAGTTGTACATATGATAGTGGAATAATTTTGCTAATGTTTTTATATGAAAAACAAATATTGCTAAGAGAGATGCATATGGATGCCAAGTTGACAAGGGTCAGATTTTGGTAATTTGGTATTATATCAAGAAAAACCTATAATTTCTAGAGTTGTATTATGTGTCAAGTATAAGTTAGAATTGACCTGTAGACAAATTTTGTGAGATTTTCTTTTCTTCTTTTTTTTTTTCAATTGTACTTTAGGTTCTGGGGTACATGTGCGGATCATGCAGGATTGTTGCATAGGTACATACACGGCAATGTGGTTTGCTGCCGCCATCCCCCCATCAACTATATCTGGCATTTCTCACCATGTTATCCCTCCCCAACCTCCCCACTCCCTGCTGTCCCTCCCCTAGCCCCCTCAACAGACCCCATTGTTTGATGCTCCCCTCCCTGTGTCCATGTGTTCTCATTGTTCAACACCCACCTTTGAGTGAGAACATGCGGTGTTTGATTTTCTGTTCTTGTGTCAATTTGCTGAGAATGATGGTTTCCAGATTCATCCATGTCCCTCCAAAGGACACGAACTCATCATTTTTTATGGCTGCATAGTATTCCATGGTGTAGATGTGCCACATTGTCCTTGTCCAGTCTATCATCAATGGGCATTTGGGTTGATTTCAGGTCTTTGCTATTGTAAACAGTGTCGCAGTGAACATACATGTGCATGTGTCTTTATAATAGAATGATTTATAATAGAATGATTTATAATCCTTTGGATATATACCCAGTAATGGGATTGCTGGGTCAAATGGAATTTCTATTTCTAGGTCCTTGAGGAATTGCCACACTGTCTTCCACAATGGTTGAACTAATTTACACTCCCACCAACAGTG
>CAUYLG010029978.1:0-54140 GCA_963573385.1 Cacajao melanocephalus
CCACTCTCCTCCATCACTCCCCTCCACTCTCCTCCATCACCCCCTACTCTCCTCCATTACTCCCCTCCAATCTCCTCCATCACTCCCCCCACTCTCCTCCATCACTCCCCTCCACTCTCCTCCATCACTCCCCTCCACTCCCCTCCATCACTCCCCTCCACTCTCTGCAGCATCTGCCTTCTCCTCCCTGCAGGACTTTTGCAAAGGCTGCTCCTTCTGCTGGAAATGCTCTTCCCTCCCTGTGTCTCCCAGTTAACCCCAACTTATTTATTTTACATCTCAGCTAGAGCGTTCCCTCCTTGGAGAAGCCCTCCCCGACACCCAATGACCTGGTCAACCCCCACCCTGCAGCCTTTTACATGCCCCTCCCTTCTTTTCCCCAGCACAGTCAAAGTGGTTGGCTTTCCTTTTGCTTGAGAGATGATGTGATTAAAGACTGTCAGCTCCATGAGGGTAGGAGTTATGTCTGCTTTTGTTCACCATTTTTCCCCTCACTATCCAGCTGGGAGCCTGGTGCATCAGTGTCCAATTACAAATCTGCTGACTGCTGCTCAGGGAGAGACCGCAGATAAGACATCAGGAAGGAGGCTGGCTCTGGAGACCTGGATTTAGGAGCGTGCTTCATGCAGAGGTGAGAGCTGAAGCAGCAGGGACAGGTGGTGTCCCAAGAGCAGAATGGAGCAGTGAGACAAGAGGAGGGCAGAGGCTCTCCCCTGGAACATCTGAGGCCAGGCCAGGACCCTTTGCCCATCCCACGTCAATACCACAGGAGCCAGCCGGGGCCAGCATGGCTGGAGAGGCCCATGGGGCCAACCACTCCCACTTGGGTCCATGGGGCTAAGCTAAGTGAAAACAAATGTTCCCTGGCTTTCCCCAGCCCAGTTGTGATGGGCCAGCAGCAGCCCCTCCCTCCCCAGCCCGAGCTCCCCTGCCCCTTTCAAGCTCCCCCTGGGTTCTTTCTCCTGGGACTGGTGGGGGCACGGATAGGCTTGAGAGATGTGGAAGATGGGGGGCAGGTGGGCTCTGCGGGAAGCTGGGGCCTGGTGTAGGGGACTTTCTTATCCCTGACTTGACTAAAGCTGGGAGCTTGCTTTGGAAAAGCACACCCTCCTGACTTCAGGTGGGCTGCGGGGGCGGGGGCGGGGGAGGAGAGCTGTCTGCACTGCAGAAGAAAGAGGAAAATGAGCCTCTCTCCTCGCTCTCTCTTCTTTTTCTTTCTCCATTCCCCCTCTCTCTAAGGATTTGGCCTTTCCTCTCTCTGTTCTCCAGGGACCCAGAAACCCAAGGCTCTTAGGAATTCTCAAGGCGTGTCACCTCCCTGAAGGAATAGGAGTTCCTGGGACAGATGAAGGGAAAGACAGATAGGAGTTCTGGGGACAGAAGGAGGGAAGGAGGGAGGAAAAGGGTGAGGTTATTGGGAGGGGAAGGGTCACAGGCCCAAATTCCTGGGCTCCTGCAGCTTTAGCCATTCTGAGAAACGAAAAACAGAGAAAGTGATTTAGAGACAGACACAAATAGAGACCGAATTATGGACATGGGAGTGATGTGAAAAGATGCACAGAAAGACAGCCAGAGAGAGTCTGCCCGAGACAGAGGGCTCTGCTTTCGCCCGCAGCGTTTCTGATGTTATCTATTTCCAGCTGCCTCTTCCCTCCTCAGCTGCCCCTACTCTGCCCCTCCTTCCTCCTCCACCCGAAGTCTCTTCTTCCCTGTCTTTCTTTTGCACAGGGCCTAGACATAGTATTAATGGGTTCCCAGGATTTAAGACGGAGCTATGAAGGAAGGTGGGGTGGGCAGGGCCTAGAGCATGGAGCGGGGGACAGACTCTCACCTCCCCATTCATGCCACCCATTTCCGGGCTGCTGTCTTCCCACTCCAGTCTCTTGTGAAGATTCTTCTGTGTGCGTATCTCTGCAGAGGTGGTGTGTGTGTGTGTGTGTGTGTGTGTTGCAGTGGCATGTGTTTCAGCCTGTGCCAGCCCATCTGTGTGTCTGTCCATACCTGTGGGTAAAAAATCCCAACATTGTCTGGGGGAGGTGAGGATGTCCTGTGGTTTCTGTGAGGTTATCTGGGGGCCCATGCCCAGTCACTGGTGTGTGTGAAGGGGCGTGTGTGTCACATATCTCGATCTATCTTTGTGTGCCGTGGTCTGTTACCTCCTGCCACCCCCTCTCCTTTGTAAGTCTTCTAAGGTGATAGTGGTGGGTTGAAGGCTTGGGAACATCTGAACTCATCTCTCTGAAGGTTTAGGGGCAAAACAACAGAAGTCATTGCTCTAGCTCTGCCCAGATGCCAGCCAGGCCCTTGATGGGGATGCGGAGAGGGCAAAGGGGAGTGAGCAGAAGGGTGCTTTTGGGGCAGAAGCCCTAGGAATTGGGACTTCAGGAGTCCTGCCCATCATAGATTCCAGCCCACCTCCCCTCCCCGCGCCCTGCCCCCAACCCCACAATGCTCTGCAGGCACCACTGGGCCAACTGATTCTGGAATGGGACTGTGTGGGGGAGGGACAAGGGCTTGGGGAGTCCAGAGATGGCAACAGATTCTGCAAGATCTGGCCAGAGTGAGTGCTCCAGGAGGGGTGGGGCCAGCTGTGTATGTTTGCAGGAAAGGTGGGGGGTGGGGGCAGAAAGGCCGCCTGCGGGGGAGAAGGCTTCTTGGCAAACGCCCCAGTTTCCTGAGCTGATCCCTGCTCCCTGCCACTGCTCCCAATTCTGTTGTTTCAATAACATCATTTTTATCCACCCCACAGAGAGACTGTGTCTTAGGAAGGGGAGGCGAGGGGCAAGGCTGGGGCATGGGGGAGGGGTGGTAATGGAGAGAGGCTGGGGTCTGGAGGCAGCAGGGACTAGATTTGGGGCGCTCCCTCCCCAGGCAGAGGCAGGGCGGTCTCAGAGCACAGGTCCCCTGATGACAAAGACAAATACATTAAAATTCTTGCCTCGGAGAAGAATGCAGGATAGGGAGAGCATTTCATAATCTACAATAACAGTAGCAGGGTGGGAGCAGGGCTGGGCAGGGGGTTCGGAACCCAGGCGGTCGCTCCCAGGAGGCTGGCCGCTGGCCACCTGCAGCCTCAGGGATCCCCAGAGCCCTCTAGCTGCCTATTTAGTACCACATGGCCAGAGTGTGCATCCAACCTGGGTATGTCATTGAACGTGTAGTGTCCAGAGTTGGCATTGCCCTGCAGAAACTGTCCAGATTGGTATTGCCCCATAGAAACAGCACCTGTGTGCAAAGTTACTAGGTGCAGGGGCTGTTCATTGCATTTGGATGCTGTTAAAGGCTAAAATGGGCAGTGCTTGGACCAGACCCTCTCTTTATGTTACTGGACACTGCCCCTCACCCTGTTCCCCTTCTTGAGAGTGTCCTAGCCCCTTCACCAAAACTCTCTGTACCCAGTACAAGGAGTTGAGCTGACCCAGCCTGGACACCAGTGCTCTGATGTGGGGCTTGTTCACTGGGCAAGGCCAACGCTTTTCCAGTTCTCTCACCTCTGTCTGCTCATTCCTTCCCTGACCTGCCTCCTCCCCTGGGGTTGCCTCCCTTGGCCCCTTGGCCTCCTCTTGATCTACTTGTCCCCCCTTCTGGGTGACTCAGGATCTTGTCTTCTCTCTCTGCTCACCAAGGTTGTTTGTCTCTCTTGACAGTGATCTCAGTCCACAGGTTCAGGTCCCCTCTCTCCTAACAACCAGGAGATTTCTTCCGGGCGCCTGACGTTTCTGCCATAGGGACTCGATCTGGATCAGGACAGCCTGAAAGGTTGATGGTTGCTCTTGATGGTAATGGCAGGGAGAATGTCCCACACCACTTGTCCCTGGGCACCCCGGGGCACGTCGGGGGCGGGAGGAGCAGGGTCTGCTGCCCGCTTCCAGCCCCATGGCGTGATGAATGGAGCTGTCCCTCCGCCCCAAGGGGCCTTTGATCTCCCCCGTGGGGAGGGGGCCAGGGGCATCAAAGACATTTTTGTGGCATTAGAAAATCAGACAAACACCATCTCACCTGCAGCTGGCTCTCTCACCCCTTCTACCCGGGCCAGGTTGGGGGAGGAAGCCGAGGCAGGGACCCGTGGACACGCGAGGCCCGGCTGCAGCGAATTTTGACTCTTCGATCTCTTGGAAGTCTGCGACCTCCATTCTCCCACTCGCTTACACGTGCCAGCGCTTGCGCGCACGCTCTCGGGAGGCTCCTGTTGCCGTCTCATCTCCCCCACCTCTCCGCCCCCCGAACGCGGGCTTGAGAGGTGGAACGGCTGGGGAGCTAGAGCGGAGGCCCAGGGCTTCCTCCCTTCTTCAAGGAGAGGCTGAGGAAGGGGCATGCGGCACCGAACAGGGACAGGGAAGGAGAAGACCCCTCTAGCATCCGCCTTTCGGGCCGTCCAGTTTGACAACCCTCGCCAGAGCACCCCGCGCCCTAGGCCAACTTCCTCTCTCGCCTCTGCGCCAGCGTCTCCCTCCGCACCGCCCCCCGCCCCAAACTCCCTCATTCCTGGGAAGTTTTCTCTCTTTACAGTCAACAAACCTGTCAAACGTCTCCCTTCCAGCCCGTCCCCCTTCCTCAGCTCCTCTTTCTCCCCCCTTCACCCCTCTCTACTCTTCTTCTCCCGCCCTTCATTGCCCCCGACTCCAGGCGGCCGCGAGGGGCTGGGGGCTCGAAGGCTGGGAGAGGCGAGGTGAGGGGGCGAGGCGGGCGGGTCCCGCAGCCCGGAGCGCGCTGGGGCCCCGCCCCGGCACCCCGCTCCCGCCCTCCGCTGCGCTCCGCGCCCGCCGCCCCAGGGCGCACGGCTCGCTCCCGAGAGTCCCGCCGCCTGACTGTCGCAACTGCCACCCCCCTCCGGCCCCCTGCCCCCCGCCCCCGCCTCGGCCCCGCTCCCCTCCCACCCCCGCCCCCGGCTCTGATTTCTTCTCCCGAGCGAGCTCCGCAGGAGACACAGGCGCGGGCTGCCCCGTCCGCTCTCCGCCTCCGCCTCGCCCTCCTCGCCCGGGATGGGCCCCCGCTCCGCCGCCAGAGCCCTCGCCTCCCGGCCGCTGCCGTCGCGCTCCCCGCACTCGCCCTGAAGCCCCGGCCCTCGCGCGCCGCGGTCGCCCCGTAGCCTCGTCCACTGCCCACACCGGCGGCCCTAGGGCGGTCACGATGTTGCCTCCCGCGCGCTCCAGCCTAGGGCTGCTGCTGCTGCTGCTCCTGTGCCCGACGCACGTCGGCGGACTGTGGTGGTGAGTCCGGCTGTCCTGGCTCTGGA
Source organism: Cacajao melanocephalus (assembly GCA_963573385.1). Taxonomy (NCBI): domain Eukaryota; kingdom Metazoa; phylum Chordata; class Mammalia; order Primates; family Pitheciidae; genus Cacajao; species Cacajao melanocephalus. The sequence continues at coordinate 5,237 of CAUYLG010029978.1, forward strand.
CGCCAGAGGGTGGGGACCCCGGGACCTGGGACCGATTGGGATGTTCCGCAGCCTCTGGCCTCTACCTTCTAGCCTCGGCCAGGGGCATTTCCGAACCCTGCTTCGACGTGCCTAACCCCTGGGCACATTCTATTGTGTTTCCTTTTCCCAGGTTCTCCCCAGCCCCCCGCCAAGTTATTCGCTCACCCAGGTGACCAAGGAATAGGCCTGTGGGTAGGAAAGAGCTCTCGGGGAGACACATATCCGAGAAAAAAATGTGTGAGGAGGGTCCTGGATTCAGGGTAGGGGGTTGGATTCGGGGATGACAAGAACAAGGTGGGAAGCCACAAGGCAGAGAGGGCCACATAGCTGCCCCTTTCCCGCCCCGCTTTGCCTACCAACCCACCAACTTCTCTCCGGGCTCCTGTGGAGTGGGCCGTAATGGCGAGAAAGGGAATATAAAGGGGAAACTGAGTCAGGACCCTGGCTTTCTCTACCTCATCCTCCCTGAGTAAGGAAAAGGAGGAGAGGAAGAAATGGGACCCAGGGGCCAGGCCCTTCCAGACGTGGGGGTCATGAATGAAAAAAAAATGTGCAGCCCGGGACATAACATACTGGGAGGGTCCTGTGGGACAGGAGAGGGGCCTGGCCAGCCAAAGGACGGGGACATCTTCCCAGGCCTGGCCCCAGCTGGAAGGGTCACCTAGGCAGCGAGGTTGCGGGACCTTCGAGTCTTGGGGATGGGGCCGGGGCGGGGAAGAAGGGTGCCCGGCTGGGATGGCTCAGAGAGCCAGATCCAGAAGACTTTTTTCCCCCCTTCTTACTCTTCAGAGCCGCAAACCCTCGCCCGGTGTAGCTCTGTGTTTAGAGAGGAGATACTTGGACAATAGCGTTGACGCACCAGCCAATCCTAAGAAGGCAGGGTCCTGTCTATTTGCATAGTGCCACGTGATTGGCTGGATGCCACCCTCCGCTCCTCCCCCGCCCCCCAGATTTGGAAGAGAGGCAGATCCCGGTGCTCTGGGGATACAGGGAGTAGAATGCCCACACAGCGAGCGGCGGGCTGCAATCCCCCCTCTGCGATGTGGAGAGCCGTCCCACGCGAGTGTCACGGAGGGGGCGAACCGAGGACGACCCAGGTCCCATCTAGAGAACATACGCCCCTTGATCCGGCTTAGTAGAATGCAGTGGCAGCTTTGAAGCCGACCGATCTAAGATCTAAACATTACGTTTGTGATCTTGGGCTAGTCACTTCCCCTCCGTACCTCTCAGTCTTAACTGGACATACGATAACAGTCTCCCTGCCTGGCAGGCTTGCTGGGAAGGTGAGGAGGGAGGACATGTAGAATGATAGGACCTTGGGAGGTACTCAGTATGTGCAGTGCCCTCCTCACAGCCCAGCTTCTCCTGGCCAGGTCCCCAGGAGTGAAAAGGGGATTCATTTAAATTTAAAGTCCATGGTTCCAAGGAAAATGTTGTAAAGGAATCTCTTTTCCCCATAAACGCCTTTCCTAACTTTGTCCTTTTTCAAGGTGTGGAGATGGGGTCCCTTTCTGATGGCCATTGTCTTCCCTTCTCTCCTTCCCCCTCTGTCTAAATCGCTCTTATCCTTACAGTTAAAATACCACTTCCTCCCTGAAGCTGCACCCTTGTCCTTCCGTCGCCTTGTCTATGCTCCCACTGTATCCCATACATTGGGCAACTATACTAGTTACTGCACTTGCCTGACAAGAGTCTTTTGGGTCTCCCTTCCCTGCTCCGCAGAGCCTTTGTCTTTAGGAGCCCTGAGGCCTAAGACAGTGTTGGTGCTGGAGACGGGTTTGTGCGGTATCATTGGACTGGCTGATTCACCTTTCTGGGCTCTGTATCTGTGGGGGTTCCTTTGTTCAGGAGGGACTGCTGGGTGACAGCCAAGGCAAAGGAGAGCAGCCTGGTCCCTGGGAGACTGACCCTGAAGCTGTGAAGAAGGGAGTGGGGGAGGAGGTGACACGGGCAGGTGTGGGAGAACACAGGGGCCTTCATGGCCACAGCTGCAGGGCGTGCCGGGTGAAGAGTGAGGGGCCCCAGTGATAAGGTGTCTGACTGCCTTGCTCAGATGTGCCTCAGAGGGAATGAGCCTCTCCTACCTGCCTTGGCCCCTTCACTCTCCTCTATTCTTTTGTTTTTCTTTTTTTTTAATTTTTAGTTAATTAGTTTATTTATTTTGAGACTGAGTCTTGCTCTGTCGCCTAGGTTAGAGTGCAGTGGTGCGATCTTGGCCTACTTGAAACTCCCTGGTTCAAGCGATTCTCCTGCCTCAGCTTCCTGAGTAGATGAGATTACAGGCACCCACCACCACGCCTGGCTAGTTTTTGTATATTTGGTTAGGCTGGTCTCAAACTCCTGAACTCAAGCGATCTGCCCACCTTGGCCTCCCAGAGTGCTGGGCTTATAGGCGTGAGCCACTGCACCTGGTCACCTGTCTATTGCTGACATTTCATCTCTTTGGTCTGAGCCCAGACCCCCTTCCCCTGGATCTTTGACTCTGCCTACACTCCTGACCTCTCCTCACCCCGCCAGTACCCTCCAAGGTCAAGTTTGGGCTGATGGGCTGGACCAATAACTCCCACTGGCCTGAGGCTCTTCCACGTCCCCAAACCCCAAGTCTCACTTCAGCTGGCAGCTTTTCCAGCAGGAGCTTCCAGGCTGTTCCCCAATGCCCAGGACCTGCTTTTGCTGGCCCTCTTCTCCCTATTTGTCAGAGAATCATGGCCAGGTCAGAGCTCCAATGTGGCAGAGCTCCAGTGCTGGCCAGGAAAAGCAGCTGCAGCAGCCCCCTGCAGCCGACTCTGACATTCTAGCAGCAGCCAGGCTGGAAGCAGAGAGGACCCCAGGACCTCTGAGTGACTTGACTGTCTTGGTCAGGAAAGGGGAGTCCTGTAGGGGTGTGGCCCATGCCCTGGAATTGGCTTGGAGACCTGGCTCCAGGTTCCTGAGAAGTTTCCCTCCCACTTTCTTTTTACTGCCCCTTCTTACTCCAATGCGATGCATGCTTTCTAAAACTCTGCCTTCGGGCCAAGCGTGGAGGCTCACTCCTGAAATCCCAGCATTTGGGAGGCTGAGGTGGGCAGAATCACTTGAGGTCAGGAGTTCAGGACCAGCCTGGCCAACATGGTGAAATGCTGTCTCTACTAAAAATACAAAAATTAGCTGGGCATGGTGATGGGTGCCTGTAATCCCAGGTACTCAGGAGGCTGAGGCAGGAGAATCGCTTGAACCTGGGAGGTGGAGGTTGCAGTGAGCCAAGATCCATGCCACTGTACTCCAGTCTGGGCAACAGAGCAAGACTCTGTCTTAATAAATAAATACATAAATAAGTAAGTAAATAAATAAATACTCTGCCTCCAGCCTCTCTATCTTTCTCCCATCTGTAATCATATCTTTGTGAATTACAGAATCCCAGATTCCAGGACATTGGCCAGGCTCTCTGGATGTCATCTTGTCTGGCCTCCTTGCATCCAGGCCATCCAGCGTATGCTGTGGCCCTGACAGACCCTGTCTTGGGAGTAAGGCAGAGAGGGAGAGCCTCCCAGTCACCAGTTCACTGCTTCCACTCTGCTCCCTGCTCCGGTCTTGCCCACCCCTAGGAAGTTCTTTACAACATCTGACCCATCGTTATTTATACCTCTAATCAGTGGATGTAGAAAATAGCTCACTCTCATACAATGGTCAAATCCTCTTTCCTCTGTTTCATGTTTTCTTTTTTTTTTTTTTTGAGACAGAGTCTTGCTCTGTTACCCAGACTGAGTGCAGTGGCACAATCTCAACTCGCTACAACCTCCACCTCCCAGGTTCAAGTGATTCTCCTGCCTCAGCCTCCTAAGTACCTGGGATTACAGGTGGCTGTCACCACATCCAGCTAACTTATTTTAGTATTTTTAGTAGAGAGGAGGTTTCACTATGTTGGCCAGGCTGATCTCGAACTCCTGACCTAATGTGATCCGCCTGTCTCAGACTCCCAAAGTGCTAGGATAACAGGTGTGAGCCACCATGCCCCGCCCTGTTTTATATTTTCTATGAAAGAAACTAACCCTCTCCTTGTTCCACTAGGGAAAACACCACCCAGTGTCACTCCCTTCCCCCATTCCATCTTGTCTTTCACCCACCGCCCTCCTGGAAAAGGAAACAGGAGCCAGAGGCCTAGTGCCTCATCTGTCCCCACAGGGAGGCAGGGAAAGGACCCAGGCTTCTTTGTGACACCCAGCTTTCCCAGCTGCCACCACCACCCTAGGCCGGGCCCTTTCCCATCCTGTCTTTATCTAGGGTCCCTGACCCATCGTGGGCAGTCCTGTTGCTGGCCCCTGCTGAGTTCCAGGGTGGGGTGGGGAAGGGGGTGGGTTGGCCATCCGTTCCCCCCTCCAGGCCTCCCGCCTTGGCAGCTTCCCCTGGAGGGAGACAATGAGGCTGTGAGCAGAAAAGGGCAGGGGCAGAAGGAGGCTGGCCCAATCCAGGCCAGAGCATGCCCTGAGCCCACCAGAGTTCTGGCACTGAGACATTTCCTGGGGGGTGCAGCCCCTCCTGCCCTGTTCTCATCAGAAGCCAGGAGTTGGTGGGGAGAGGTCAGCGGGAGGTTTGCTCACCAGGCCCAGCAAGGGGGGTTCCAGAATGTGCACTATGATAGAGAAGTACCACTGTGGAGGGGATGAGGTGAGGGCAGGGCGGTCAGGCTGGCAGAAGGGTGGCCAGAGGCACTCGGAACACAGACGTCTGTCCTTTGTGGGTCCGTGAAAGCACCCCCAGCCTGCACTCTCCTTCCTGCCTAGGCCGGGAACCCTCTTGGGTGCTTCCCCAGAACTGCCAGAGGAGGAGCTAAGGGAGAGAAAGGCCTCTGGGAGGCTTCTCCACCTTGGCATCTTTGGCTGGTTCCTCCAGCTATGAGCCTTCGGTTTAATCTAGAAAGTAGATCTAGTGCCTCTAATCCCAGCACTATGGGAGGCCGAGGTGAGTGGATCACCTGAGGTCAGGAGTTCAAGACCAGCCTGATCAACATGAGGAAACCCCGTCTCTACTAGAAATACAAAATTTAGCTGGGCATGATGGCTTGTGCCTGTAATCCCAGCTACTCGGGAGGTTGAGCAGGAGAATCACTTGAACCTGGGAGGTGGAGGTTGCAGTGAGCTGAGATTGCACCATTGCACTTCAGCCTGGGTGTCGCAGTGAAACTCTGTCTCAAAAAAAACAAAAAACAAAACAAAGCAAAAAAAAAAAAAAAAAAGAAAGTAGATCTAGAAAGCACTTAGAGATAATCAGGTCCAATATTTTCACTTACATGGTGAGGGCAGCAAGGTCTCCGACAGGTGGTAAGAAGATGATTTTGCCTTGGCCACCCAGAATGCAGGTAGCTCAGAGCCGGGCTGAGAGTCCACCTCCAGCTCAGTACCTCATTCTTGTGAGTGGCGTGGTGGGGGGCAGTCAGGAAAGGGGCACAGGACGTTCCACAGGCCTCTTCTGCTGCCCCATCCCACCCTCAGATAGGTGCTCCCCCCCCAATAGGGGTGAGCAGAGGGCCCAGGACAGTCTCCTGGGGCACCTTCACCTGCCACAGCCCTGACCAATAGGAAGCCCTTTTGTACAGGGAAGTCTGTTGGGGAAAGGAAAGCCCCCGCCTCTCCTAAGAGTGATGAGGAGAGACAGGTGAGCAAGGGCAGAGGGAACCAAGTTGGGTCAGGGGTGGTGAGGGGTGGAATGGAGTGGCTGGGGGGCAGTGGGGAGGCAGGGGTTAATGGAGCTGGGTATCACTGGCTTTGATGTGGTGGTTTGGGTGGGGGTAGGGGCTGGGGGAGGGGGAGGGGGAGCAGTAATTACCGCGTTAGACAGAGCAGGACAGGACAGGCTGGCGGGCACAGGCCCGGGCCCAGCCGCCTCAGCAGCCGTCAGGCAACATTTTTCTGCCCCTTCTCCACCACCCACCTCCCCCACCCCTGTGCAACCCCCACCCACAGCCCCAGGGCTCAGGGCTCCCTCTGCTGGCTTGTGGGAGGTGGGGTCAGTGTGGGGACTTTGGGAGTGGGGGTGGGGGAATAGAAGGAGGCTGGCTTGGAGAAGGTACAGAGGACATTGGGCATCCAGTGGGCTGTGATCCCTTTGGCCTCAGTGATGCACTGAGGAGTGACTGCTGGGGAAGAGGAGGGTCCTAGAGGGTGCATTTGGCCCCTAAGCAGGGCTGGATGGAGGAGGAGGAGACGCAGGGATCCAGGCTGAGAAGAAACAGCAGAGCATTGGAGAAAAGGGTGTTCTCAGGAATCCACAATGCTGCCTGCACCCTACTGCTTATCCTGAACTGTGCAGGCCCGAGAGATGGGTAAGGGTGTGAGTGGGAAGACAAACACCAGCTGTTGGAGGATGCCCAATCTCTGGACAGGCTCTCTGCATCTGTAATCTGGGAGGGAGGTGGGTAACACTCTTTTCATTTGACAGTTGAAGAAACTGAGGCTCAGGAGGTTAAGTCTCATCATCAGTCTAATGAAGATTAAGTGCCAATTTCACAGGCTAGGGACTCACTGAACATCGTAGCATGAGCAAACGGCAGAGCCCAGATCCAAACCCAAGCCTGGTGGGTCCCAAAAACCCTTCGTGCGCTCCATTAATGCCCACGCAGGCGCCTACTGTCTTTGATGAGTTTTCTACCTAGTTGGAAAGATATGACAAGCAAACATGAAAAATTAATTACACCACTGGCAGGATAACAGACATCCCCCAAATGAGTGACACCCTGGGTGATGCATGGGGTGAAGGTCAGTGGGGATTGCGGCCCAGGGAGGCTCCTTAGGGCAAATGGGATCTGAGGTGAGTTTGGAGAGATGCTAGGATTTTGATGATTTAGGACGGGTCTGAGTCCAGAAGTTCAGCGATGTTATCTCGAATAGAGATTCCGAGTTAATCAACCCTGCTAGGAGTATGGGGCTGTGAGGAGGATGATGTGGGAGGCCACTGGAAGTCTTTAGACATCTCACGTGCCTATTTCCCTCCAGCACTGTTTGTGTTTGAAATATTCACCTACTGTGTCTTGCAATAGAGATCCCTCCACCAGTGGCCAGGGTGTCCCCTCCTCTCTTGCTCATCTGTATAACGAGCTGAACGGGGTGATCTCTGACAATGTTTTTGGCCCTCTGACTCAAGAGATGGAAAGGTAGGTTAGGCCAGAACCCCGGACCTCCAGGGCTTAGGTCTACAGATGTTGCCAATAGGGACGGGCTGGCTTCTGACACTACCTCACTGGGCAATTGAGCTTATCAACCACGGTCCTTGGGAGAGAGACCTTGGCGCAGGCCAGGCCAGTTAGAATGACCATCCATAGGCTTGTCCCTTCTTGTCCACATATTGATTTATTTGAGGGCGAGCCTCATTGTTTTCTATGCCCAGGAATGGCTGTTTGATGAGGATCCCAGATCCTATATATTGTATATTCCCTACCACCACTGTGCTTCAGATCCCAAAACATGCAAATTCTCCCAAAGGAGCACATCTTCTCTGGGCTGATACCAAGCCAATGCTGACCTAATGGCCTGAAAAGCAGAGTTCACTCCCTAAGGAAGCATAAAGGAAGGAAGGTGAAAGGTGAGTGGGGATGGGGGGCTTATTACTTGACGTGGTGTCAAAAGCCGAAGTTCTAGGCGGTCTCTGAGTCTCTCATGCTAACTCCTCAGTTTTTTGAAGCCCACAGAGGGAACTGACTTGCTCAGAGTGGCTCAGCCCACACAGAGTTGACAGAAACCAGAGTTTGGAAGCGAAGCTTGGTGTTTTGCCCAATGCCCCCTGCCACGCCCCTTCTGGAGTTTCATTTCCTATGTATTTAGGATGGGAGAAAGGACAGCAGGGCAGGGAACAAGCTGGTCCTTTGGGATTCTAGCTGCTACTACTGCCCATCCCTCCCCCTGACCAGCTTGTAAACAAGTCTAGTTCCCAGGCAGCCAGCCAGCCTGGGGAGCCAGACCCTGATCAGAAACTGGCTCTGGGCAGCCCCCCAGCCCTGTGGAGGGTCAGCCCCACCTCCTGAAGGTCCTTGGGCTTCGTACTCCTCATGATTCTCCCCTGGCTCTAGTCTCTGCGAAACAGACAAGGTCAAGAGGTCTTTTGTCTTTCTGTCTTGCTCATCTCCACTCCCTCCTGCTTTCTTAAGGGAGGAGGAGGGAGAGGAGAAGGATGGGGCAGAGTAACCTTGGGAAGATAAGGCCAGTCACCCTGGGAAAGTAGGGAGTTAGCAGAGGGCAGGGTTGAGGAGGAGGGACTGGGGAACGTAGAAGGAGGGACTGGGGAACGTAGAAGCAGGGGCTGGGAGGGTGGGGAAGATGAGCTTGCAGAGCCTCAGACTCACAGGTAGAGCCCCAGACATAGGAGCTGGAGGACCACAGAGAGGACTCATTCTCTGCCTCTGATTCCCAGTGGGGGAAAAGAGCGTGTTTGGGGATATGAATTAGGAGTCATGAAACAACATGTGAACAGGAGCCTGGGCCCAAGTGAGAACTTTCTCTTAGATGACTTATTTATTCAAAAACACATATGAAATGGTGTTCATTGTATAATATACTACAGGTAGTATTCATATATAACACAAAATTCATACTATGCAATTTTTTTGTAATAAAAATTGGGGTTGGGGGAGAATAAAAACTAAGTAACTAAAAGTCTTCCAGGAGATCCAAAGGAAAATAAGGCAGTTCTAACTCTCAAAAAGCTCATAGTCTTATCTCCTGACCCTTCACAGCCATATTGAAAGTTCCTCCAATCCTTCTTATAATGAGGTGGGATAAAAGGCCAGAGGAGAAACAGATAGATTGATGGATCCATAGAGAATGATCAGCTCTCAAAAGTCACTGGGTCACTGGGCTCCCCTGACCCACTCTCCATTGCTGTACTTATCAAGGCTGGGAAAGGGTGGGGGTCAGTGCTGGACTGGTCTTCAGCACACAAGAAGGAAGATGTGGACTGTAGCCTCTCCATTGAGAGACATCTGGTTCCTGAGCTTCTTGGGTAAGGATGACGGCAGCAACCCGATTGTGTGTGTGTGTGCATGTGTGTGTGCATGCGTGTGTGTATGCGTGAGAATGCATGCGTGCACACACGTCTTTGTGTTGTAGACCTTAAAGGACTGAGCTTACTACACATCTTCCTGCACCACTGCTTCAAGCATCTCAGTCCTTAGTGTTGAGAGTTCTACCTTAAGACCTAAATTCCTCTTGCTTCTATTTAAGACCATCATATTTCACTGTTGTGGAGCGAGAACATGCCTGGGCAGCCTGCGCTTGTGGAGCAAATGGGGACAGTGGGGCGGATGTGCACTAAAGCGAAACTGAAGAGTAGGCCACCTTGACCTTTGGTGCCACCTACCACCATTCAGTGTGTTTTCTATCTCCTGCGACCCCTCCCCCTACCCAGTTTTTTTCTGTCCTCTGCCGAAGGGCTTTTGAGTGGTCTCTAAGTACCCTCTGCTCCCAGATGCTCTAGTCATTCGTTTGAGACGGGGATCCCAGCTAACTGTTCACGTAGGAGTGATCTGAAAGCGGTTCCCCAGGTGTAAATCTCTAAGGACTTAACCTCCAGGGGTCTGGTGTACAGAAATCAAATGTCAGCTCTCTCCTCATGCAGAATGAAGGCCAGGAGTGGAGGGATTTCTGGAAGTTCGTGGAACTTCCCGTGAAGTCTTCCCCTACCAAGCCAAACATTGCCCGCCCCCCAGCAGTGATGTCACCCCAGGGCACAGGGCTTGGCTCACTGCCATTCTGCTCAGAGAAGGCAACAGATCCTTGGCCGTGTGCAGTGGCTCATGCCTGTAATCCCAACACTTTGGGAGGCTGACGCGGGTGGATTACCTGAGGTCAGGAGTTTGAGACCAGCCTGGCCAATATGGTGAAATCCCTCTCTACTAAATGTACAAAAAAATTAGCCAGGCATGGCGGTGCGTGCCTGTAGTCCCAGCTATTTGGGAGGTTGAGGGATGAGAATCATTTGAACCCAGGAAGTGGAGGTTGCAGTGAGCCGAGATTTTGCCACTGCACTCCAGCCTGGGTGACAGAGCGAGACTCTGTTTCAACTTAAAAAAACCCAAAAAACAAAAAACAGATCCTGGAGCAGAAGGTCAGTGTCACCTACTTCCCAACAATGCTTCAGAGACCTGGCCCCCAGCTCCTTCCTCCCGCTCTCCAGTTCAAGGACACAGAGGATATCAGGGTGGGAGGGTCCACCTTAGAGATGAAAGCCCGACACACCCATTTTGCAGGAGAAACTTGGGCTACAGAGGGGGTGTGACTTTTCTCAGAGAGGCTCCCATTCCCTAGCAGTCCAACATCGTGGCATTCTCTCTTCCTGGGATTGTTCTTGCCTTTCATCAGGGCTGTTCAGCTGACACATATCCAACTTGTGGTCCACTAGGACCATATTATTTATTCCTTGATACTGCTTACTTTTCTTTGATGTCTCTTGATGACACATACTTTCTTTTCCTTGGCGGCCTTCTTGATCTTTCTTCTGTCACCCTTTTGGGCTAGACATTTGAGATTAACTTTGGCTTACCTGGGGCCAGCTGCCTTCATCTTGAGTCAAATTTCTATAAGGACTTATTTACAAAGATGTGCGCAGAAAGATAAGATTGAAGCCTTGCTCTGTAGCAATTATCGGGCTAGACTCTAGTTAAGAGGGGACACAGACTTGGAATAGTAGGAGAGCCACACAGGACAATCTCAAGCTCAGTTTGGGGGTAGGGTGGGAGGGCATGTCGCAGCTCCTGGCTGTGGGCTGGTCTCCCTCCCCTCCACCCGGTGCCCTTTTTGGGGTTACACCCCTGACCTGCTATTCTCTGCTTCCCAGGGCTGTGGGCAGCCCCTTGGTTATGGACCCTATCAGCATCTGCAGGAAGGCACGGCGGCTGGCCGGATGGCAGGCCGAGTTGTGCCAGGCTGAGCCGGAAGTGGTGGAGGAGCTAGCCCGGGGCGCCCGGCTCGGGGTGCGAGAGTGCCAGTTCCAGTTCCGCTTCCGCCGCTGGAACTGCTCCAGCAACAGCAAGGCCTTTGGACGCATCCTGCAGCAGGGTCAGTGTGGGGAGGGGGTGGAAGTGGGGCTGCATTCTCCCCGCTGGGGCACCGGAGGAGAGGGAAGCCGGTTCGGTTCGTGGAGGGGAGCTGGTTCGCAGAAGTTGCTGAGTTCCACTTCCCCGACGCAGGGGTCTGGGCACCTTGCAAGGACTCTGCCTCCCAGGCCCCTGGGGCAGCCCTCCCGCTGCAGATTTCGGGTCCCAGGCCCCAGCTGACCGCCCCAGCCCGCGCTGACTGCGTCTCTCTGCATTCACAGACATTCGGGAGACCGCCTTCGTGTTTGCTATCACTGCGGCGGGCGCCAGCCACGCCGTCACGCAGGCCTGTTCGTTGGGCGAGCTGCTGCAGTGCGGCTGCCAGGCGCCTCGCGGGTGGGTCCCGCCCCAGCCCTCCGGCCTGCCCGGCACCCCCGGACCCCCTGGCCCCGCGGGCTCCCTGGAAGGCAGCGTCGCCTGGGAGTGGGGAGGCTGCGGCGACGACGTGGACTACGGGGATGAGAAGTCGAGGCTCTTTATGGACGCGCGGGACAATCGGGGACGCGGAGACATGCGCGCCTTGGTGCAACTGCACAACAACGAGGCAGGCCGGCTGGTGCGTACGGGCGGGACGGAGTGAGTATGTGCGGGCATGCGAGTGTGTGTAGGAGCGTGCCCGAGGAAGTGTGGGCAGGAGTGAGGATGTGCAGGTGGAGGGGTGTGTGAATGTGTGGGGGAGGGAGCACAGGCAGAGGGGGCAGAGGGAGGCCTCAGAGAGACTGGCTGCAAGCATGGATGGACATGTGGGAGCAGAGATGCCCAGCCTCAAAGAAGGAGTCACTTGGGGGTCTGAGAAGGCCAGATGCTGTGCGGTATAGTGGGCAGAGTAGGGAAGGGACACTCAGGGAATGGCGTTGAGGGCCTTTAGGGACCCCAGGTAGAGAGGGCACAGCTCCAAGACAGGACAGGTGAAGTAAAGCTTGGAGTGGGTAGGGGGTCTAGATGCTTGGGCAGGGGTAGAAGAATACAACAAAGGCCAGGATGAAAGACAGGAGAGAAGCTAGGGTCAGGTTTGGGGTCTGGGTGGAGGGAAGCCAGGGTGAGTGAGAGAGACCTCAAAAGAGTTAGAACAGGTCTGAAGGGCAACGGAAAAGAGCGAAGGACAAGGATCCGGTCCTGATGGAGGTTGGAGGGAGTCAGGTGGAGGCCAGGACAGCTGTGACCAATTCTGGGCACTTGCCAACTGGCTGCCCAGCAACCCCAGCCCAGGTCTCACCTGCCTAGAGCTGTAGCAGGCTTTCCGCTCCCCTCAGTAATGAAGAGAGCCCCAGAAGCTCTCATTCAAGGGCAAGAAGGTTGTCTGGGTGTGATGGTTCCAGGAGGGGGCAGGGTAGACTCAGGAGATGGGGGTGGGACACACGGTCAGGTTGGGCCCCAGACTCTGAGCTTCCAGAGATGGTTTTCCTGGGTTTTCTGAACCATCAATCTTTGGTGGGGTCGGGAATCTTAGACCTTGCTTCTGGCAGTGAATGGGGAGAGGCTGCCTGGGTTCCACTCTGAGTACTGCATTCCCAGCAGGCCCTCCTCGACCCGATGCCTCAGTTCGAGGGTTCTCCAGAGACACCGCCACTCATACCGTGTCTTCTAGGGTTCGAGCCTGAGGCATCGGGGCAGGGCGAGGAGGGGGTCTGAAAAGTAATGTCAGGACAGGTCCACATACCTGCTGAGAGGGTTGGGGAGGGGTGGCAGAGAGAGACGCCCAGGCGGCTCTGCGTCTCTGCTCAGCCCCGGGCCTTGAGGGGTAGGAATGAGGGAGCCAGGTTGGCAGGAAGGCTGGGCCTCGACAGCTGCCACCTCTCCCATCCTCCAGAGAGAATCTCACCCTTGCTGTCCATTCTGCTTTCTCCCTCACCCTCTGGCTTTGGACCCTGGAATCTCTGCTCTCCATATTCTCCCCCCACCCTCACTTCATCATCCTCATACCCATCATCCCTCCTGCTCCCCACCTCCAAGCTGTCCTTTCCTTGATTTCCTCCTCCCGACCTTGCGGTCTCCTTCTTTTGTCTGCATTTTCCTCTCTTCCTTTGACCTCCCATCTCCAGTCTTATTTTCTGTCCATCCACTGGGTCCTTCCCTGCAGCCCCCATCTGTTCACATGCACCCGCCCCTCTGCTCCCCCGCAGGCCGTGCGGAGCCAAACGCGCACCGAGTGCAAGTGCCACGGGCTGTCGGGCTCGTGCGCCCTGCGCACCTGCTGGCAAAAGCTGCCTCCGTTTCGCGAGGTGGGCGCGCTGCTGCTGGAGCGCTTCCACGGAGCTTCACGCGTCATGGGCACCAACGACGGCAAGGCCCTGCTCCCCGCCGTCCGCACGCTCAAGCCGCCGGACCGAGCAGACCTCCTCTACGCCGCCGACTCGCCCGACTTCTGCGCCCCCAACCGCCGTACCGGCTCCCCTGGCACGCGCGGCCGCGCCTGCAATAGCAGCGCCCCAGACCTCAGCGGCTGCGATCTGCTGTGCTGTGGCCGCGGGCACCGCCAGGAGAGCGTGCAGTTCGAGGAGAACTGCCTGTGCCGCTTCCAATGGTGCTGCGTAGTGCAGTGCCACCGCTGCAGCGTGCTCCGGCAGCTCACCCTCTGCCTCTGACCCGCCGCCTGGCCCCTAGACTGAGCGCAGCGGTGGCTAGAGCCTGCAGGACCTCAGGGCACCGGCACTGGGCGCCGCTGGAGCCCAGCCTCTCCCTGCCAAAGCCCAACTCTCACGCCTCTGGAAATGTTGAGGCGCGGGGATTGAGAGGAACAATCCCCCACGAAGGCCCAGCGAAGGCCCAGCGGGCCAGATGGCCCCTGAAAGGCGCTCACAGAGCACAGGCGCTCCTTCCCCTTGACCCCTAGGCGGAAACCAAAGAGCCAGTCTAAAGGCCTTTGGGTACTGGGCTCCCCAGAACTGCTGGCCACGGGATGGTGAGTGAGATTAGTATCAATAAAGATATTTAAACCACTAGGGCTGGACTCACAGTTTGAGGCTCCTGATCTGCAGGCTGCCAGGCTCCAGAAGAAGGTGTTTTTTCTAGAACTAGCATCTCAGGGACCATCACCTGGGTCCCTGTCTCCCAACCAGGTTGGCCTCTCCTGGAGACTCTCTGTTTTCTCCTTGGCATTCTTCTTGTTCACTCCTGTCACACATCTAGGGCCTGGATCTGCAAGCTGGAGAAGAACTAGCGAGTCTTTAAAGGGATGTGGCATCAGAAGCTTCTGATGGTATGCTCAGCTCTCAAACTCACCCTTATCTTAATTTTTAGGGGATTATGTCTGTTTCTGTGACACCTCGGGAATTCCTGGGTAGACTTTTGGGGCTGCCTAAGCCCATGGGATTAAAGCACTTTTTTTTTTTTTTTTGAGATGGAGTCTCGCTATGTTACCCAGGCTGGAGCGCAGTGGTGCGATCTCATCTCACTGCAACCTCTGCCTCCCAGGTTCAAGCGATTGCTCCCGCCTCAGTCTCCAAGTAGCTGAGATTACACGTTCGTGCCACCACACCTGGCTAATTTTTGCCTTTTTAGTAGAGACAGGGTTTTGTTATATTGGCCAGGCTGGTCTCGAACTCCTGATCTTGTGATCCGCCCACCTTTGCTTCCCAAAGTGCTGAGATTACAGGCGTGAGCCACTGCGCCCGGCCCTAAAGCACCTTATAAACTGTAGAATGTGATGAGCACATGTTATTAGCTCCACCAGATTTTATTATCATCAAAACTAACTTCACCCCATTCACATTGAAAAGACTGTCCACTGCATTTCTGATCACACTGAGAGGGAGAGGAAGTAAGTTTGTCCCAACGTTTCTCTTGGCACGCAACAATATTTCCTTCCTTCTGGTTCCTCTTGGGAAGCTCATAGTGAAAGTGAGGGGGCTGGGCACGGTGGCTCACGCCTGTAATCCCAGCACTTTGGGAGGCCGAGGTGGGTGGATCACGAGGTCAAGAGATTGAGACCATCCTGGCCAACATGGTGAAACCCCATCTCCACTAAAAATACAAAAATAGCCAGGCAAGGTGGCACGTGCCTGTGGTCCCAGCTACTCCAGAGGCTGAGGCAGAAGAATTGCTTGAACCTGGGAGGTGGAGGTTGCAGTGAGCTGAGATTGCGCCACTGCACTCCAGCTTGGCAACAGAGCAAGACTCCATCTCAAAAAAAAAAAAAAAAAAAAGAAAAAGAAAAAGAAAAAGAAAGTGAGGGGACAGAGGGCAGTTCTGGATTCTCCAGAGCTGAAGCTTAAGCACCCATCTTCCTCCAGAGAGAAAGTGGGAGGGCAGAGCCCAGCTTCCAGGACTCAGAGCCCCCAACTTTCCTCCAGTCCAAATATTGCAACGGGGAATGACTCCTCAATCAAGGTATGGAAGACCAAAAATGAGCTTTGGGGTCAGACACTCTGGGTTTGCAGTTGGTGACACTGTTTATAAATTTACAACATAGGTCAAGTCAGCCTCATTTTCTTTATGCAGTGGGGATTTTGCTCTGTTTCAGTTATCTAATGCTGCATCACAATCCCAAAGTAATTACTTCTCAGGAACCTTGAGGTCACGATTTGTCAGAACTCAGCTCGGTAGGTCTGCTGTATATAGAAGAACCATTGGCTTGGGTTCTCATGGCTGCATTTTGCTGGAGTCTCTGTTGTGCTGGACAGTCCAAGAAGCCCCACTCACATGTCCAGGGCACAGAGCTTCTCTGGTGCTCTCATTCTCTCCACGTGGCTAACTTGGGCTTCCGCACTGCATGTTAGCCTTAGGATCATCAGACTTCTTACATAAGACTGGCTTTCAAAAGAGAGTGTACCAACCTTAAAGGCAGAAACTGTAAGCCTCTTCTCAAGTCCAGCTTTGGAAGTTACACAGCATCACTGTAACTCTGTATTGGCCAAAACAGGTCACAGAGCCAGGCAAAATTCAAAGGGAGGGAAAATCAATTCCGCCTCTCAATGGGAGGTGTGGCAAAGAATTTGCAGCCATCATAATCTGTCCCACACCATCAAAGGATTGATGGGACAATTTTTTTTTTGAGATATGAAAGCCTTTAGCATAGCTCGTGACACATACTTTGTCAACCGTATGTTTAATAAATGGTAGTTACTGTGAGAATGGGGATAGACATATGACGCTTTGCGGTTATTGGGCAGGCCCGGATTGCAAATGAAGGTACCTGACTGTTAGCCGAGTCCATACAGAATTAATGAATGGCTCTTATACCCGGGAAGTCCAGGGGTAAGTCTGAATTCAGGTACAGCTGAACCCAGGGGCTCACATGGTGTCACAGGCCTCTTTCTCATCTTCCCTCTCCCTCACCTCTGCATCTATTGTTTCTGCTTGTCTCTGTCTCTCTTGGCATACTGTCCTCGCTGTTTCCTCCTGCAGACTTTCTCCATATGACATGCTCTATATGCATTCTTAGATCCAAAAAAGAAGAATGACCTTCCCAGTTGTCTCCAACAGAAGTCCCAAGGAAGACCTTGCTTAGTTCAGCTTGGTTATTTGCCTATTCCTGAACCAACAGTGGTGTCTAGGGAGATGTACTGCCGCCTGGGATTGATAGCCTGTCTAGTACCATGGGTGGGGGAGGCACACAGGGAGCAAAGCACACTCTTCAAATGAAACGGAAGGAAAGAGAGCTCATTCTGGATGTGACAGACCCTCACCGTGGCTTCCAGGACTCCTGTCCTTCCCCTGCAATGCCCCTGCATTCAGTCTGTGACCCAGCCTGCTTCAGCCCTCAAGGCTCATGGTGGGGAGGGGCGTCAGGCTGCATTGGGAAGGTGGAGGTGCCTGGGTTTTCCTTTCTGCTTCCTCTTGGCTCCCTTGGGTCAAATGTCTGGGCTTTGGGAAAGTCATGGAGAATTTGGACTTAGAACTCCTCGACCAAAGGAAACTGTTAACTTACCAAAGGAGACAGTGGAACTACATTATGGTTCACATGGGGGAGAAATGAAACTCCCTGAGGGCAAGCTTTATAGTCATAGATCTGCCTTCCCTAAAGCTCTGCGCTTGTCTTCAAACCAACCAACTCCAAACCCAAACTCCTGCACTTCTCATACAGACCACCAGGGGGCATGCAGAGCCCAGCTTCTCTATTAACAGCAAGTGACAGACTAGACCCTCAGGACATCTGGGAAATTCAGAGAATGGTGGGCAGGAGAGGGTAAGACTGAAAGGAAGCAAAGGAGACCTATAGACAGCTCAGGTCAAGCTTCTAGGATTCCAGAGCGTCTGGAATGTCTGGGCTGACCCAGATCTAGGGCTGGGACACCAGCCTCCTGGTCTTGGCCACTGCTGGGTCCTGTAGGGGATGAGATAGGGTGGATGGTGCGCCACATGCCAGAGAGAGAAACTGGGGAAGTGGCATGAACCGACACCACCCCAGGCAGGTGAAAAGGAACTCGGAGGAAGTAGTATGGTACAATGATAAAAGCCTCGTTTGCTAGTTTGACCTTGGTCAAGTCAGTTAACCTGTCTGAGCACTTCCTATTACCTAATAGCGGTGCCTGATTGCTTTCAGCACTTTGTGAAAGTCCACTTCAGTCTCTAAACTGCTGGCCACATGTTACTGGTCCATCTTCTGTGACCAAGCCCTGAAGGCATCTGGGAACTGCCTTCTATGAAGGGTGGGAGTGATGGCCCAGGAGGCACCATTGGGACCTCTAGTCTCATCTTCTTTCAGCCCAGAGATAGATCTGTGCTCTCGCCCTTCTGCCTGGGAAGAGGCCGGAAGGAGAGCTCCCAGCACCACCCCACCCCTGTCATCCAGCTGCTCAGCCCCAGGCAGTCTGAGCCATCAAAGTCCCCTGCCGGCTGAGTGGCAGGGGACATGTGGAAGTGGGGAGATGGGGGAAGTGCGCAGAGGCACCCCAGATGTGCGTGTGACCACATCAGGAACCGGCAGAACACAGGCAGATGGGTGAGGAGGCCAAGTAGAAGGCCTAGAATCAGCCTGAGGCCGAGGGCTCGGGGAACATTTCCCTTCCCTTTCAATGACCAAACACATTAGGAGTTTGGGGAGACTGAAGCAGCAAGCCATTCCCCCTTAGAGGGATGCTGAGGGTTAGTGGCCCCTGAGGCCTGGACAATAAGACAAAGAGCCCCCTTATTGGCCTGGGGCTCCTTGGCTCTCTTCTTCATCAAGACAAACTGCTCCAACTGGGCACCAGGACTGGGCTGGGGCTGCGGCTGTGATGTCCCACCTGTTCCCACCCCGGTGCCTCCCCCGGCCCTTCCTCCCTGTGACCTTCTCCAGAGCTGCCACAGCTGGAACCATTCTCCAAGCTGCCTTTCATCCCCAGTGCTCCCCCGCCCCCCAGTGGCCCCTGTAATTGTGGTCTTAGGCGGCGGCTGCGGGGGCTGGGGCTGGGCTGAGGTCCAGGGCCCAGGGCAGGGCCAGGGTGGGGACTGAGGGGTGCCGGTAGGGGCTTGGCCATGGTATGGGTCATATGGGGCTGGGGCCTCAGCTGCAAACAGTCTCTGGGCCTCACCTACATACATGCCAAGGCTCTGGGCAGACACAGACCCTCCCCTCCCTGCACTGAGAAGCTCTGACTTGGGACCCTCCTGACACCAGGCCAGAGCCACGCCTGAGTGCAAGCCTCAGGAATCACCGTTTACCTCCTGAGTTTCTTTTTAAGATAAGGTTCTCTCTGTCTCCTTTGCACCTCTATATTTCATGAACAGTGGAGGGGGGGAACAAAGAGACCCCCCATCATCAGAGAGATACCAAAAGGAAACTAAATCTGCTCCTCAACCAGGTCAGCAGTGTTTCCCAAAAGGAGTCCTCACCAAAATCACTGGGGATGCTAGCTAGAAAGACAGACCCCCAGATCTTGTGTCTGGAAAGGCAGATTCAGCTGCATGGATCCTGGAATCCGCATACCCACAACGGCCCACCCCAGGGGATACGTGTGCTGCATCAAGCGTGGGAAACGCTAGCGTGAGTGCAAGATGGGGAATAGGACATCTGCAACCTGATTATGAATCCCCTCCCCGTGTCATGTTCCTAATCATTTCTGGGCCTCAGTTTCCCCAATAGCCAATGAGAACATGACTCTCCAGCCTGCTGGTGTCCTCTCCCATCCTGGGCTGGTGCCGCTCTTCTGTTTTGAGTCTGGGCCCACCCTTATCCTTCCTGCTTACCCTTCCGAAATGCTAGTCCCAAGATGTCCCTGTTCCTGCAGCTTGGTGGAGAGAGCGGGGAGGGCAGGGGGCAGCTGGGGTCAAATAAGGCTGACGCAGTCTGCTTGCTGCCCCTGGCTGTTTTCCTGCAGTCCAGCCAGACTGTTCCCCCCCACTGCCCCACCCCCACCCCCAGCAGCCTCAAGCCCTTAATTCCTGACAGCTGCGGTGGCTGCCGGCAGAGATGGGGGAAAGGAGGGGGGAGTATGCTGTCAGCCTGCTGTTGCTCAGGCTGCCCCCACCACCTGACAGTCTGGGGACAAGGAAGGCCCCACTCCCTCCTTCAATTCCCCAGGGATGGGCAATTCCAGGAATGGGTCCTTTTTTGTCTCTGGAGCCCAGAGGCTCCCATAGTTCCGTCCCTAAGCCAGCAGGGGCTCTCTTCAGAGAGAGGGGCGATCGGGTGGGAAAGATGCATGGGTAGAGTGGGAGGCTTGTGCCCATTTTACAGCGGAGGATGCCGAGGGCACAGGGCAGGAGGATCCACGATCGGGACCCAGGCTAGCACCATAAACAGAAGGCAGAGCTGCCTTTCTCCTACCCTCTGGCTCTCAAGCCCTTGCCCCATATTGAGGAGGAGCCCAGTTGGGGTGGAAGGACAAGACGCGATCTCAGTGAGGAATAGAACTGAGCCAGGAGGCTGGTATGGGGGAGCGCCTAGAGGACCATGTGCAGGTGGGACCAGGGAGGGCCAGGATAAAACCAAGAGTGTCTGTGGGCACAGGCAGGCGCACTCAGCGTTGGGGCTGCAGCTGCCACGATGGGAGTCAGGAGAGCTGCGTTGGGTTCTAGCTCTTCCGCTAATTTGCTATGTGACCTCTCTGAGCCTCCATATTTTCTTGTGAAATAAAGGGGAGCTAAATAAGCTATCTCGAGACCCACTTCTAGGGTTAAAAGGCTCTCTAACGCCTCCTCCCAGGGCGTGCCACCCAGGGCACTGTGTTCCTGCTCACGCATTTTCTGGGGGCCTGACACTGCTGCCTCATCGGGCTCACTGCAGAGGCGAGGCTGTCCTCCTGAGCCACGTTTCATCAAGAGGCAGAGGGGGTCTCCATGAGCAGGAGCAGGAGGCACCTGTCTAAGGTAACACAGCAAAGGAGAGAAAAAGCCAGAGGCTGCCAAACCCCTTTGCAGGAGCCCACACCTGCCTCACAGCAGGCAGGCCCGGGGGAAGTCCCTCCTCTGGTGGGGGAGGCGAGACAGAGAGGCCAGCCCCTCCCCTCCAGCCCCTGCAGGTGTGTGTGTTGGGGTGGAATGGGGGCGCTCCCCAGCAGCTGCGTCTCAGCCGGGCACACACACCTCGCGGTAACACCTCCCCCCCGCCCCCCACAAACACAATCCTGCGCGCTCCATGCCCAGGCATCTTCCCGGGCACGCGCGCCCAGACCCCAACACCTTTACCCTCCTGCCCTCAGCAGGGCAGTTCCCAACCCGGGTCCCCAGCGGACGCAGTGGCCTCGGGACGCGTACACGCCTCCACGCCCCGCCGCGTGACGTCACGTGGGGTAGAGCCCTGAGACACTAAATGGGGGGGCTGGGGGGGAGGAAAGGGAAGGCGGCAGAGCTCCCGGAGCCGGGACAGTCACTCACTCTCCAGGCAGTGGGGCCCGGCACAGACAGCGCCGCCCCCGCCAGCCCGCCTCGCAAGCGCAGGCTCCTGGCGCTGCGCTGGAGGGCTCCCTGGCACCCCAGCCTCGCGTCCCCAGCCCGCTGCACCTCCGGGCCCCCCTTACCCTCGAGAGGCACCGGGAGTTGTCGCAGGGGGGCCTCGGGAAATTCCCCGGACCCCTGTGCCAGGAGGTGCCCGGTTCGCCCGCTCTTCACCCCCCGCCCCCCCCGAGGGCGGTGCCCGGGGGTGCTGCCCCATGGAGCTGGGAGGCGGGCGCCGTCTGCTCCGGGAGCCCTGACCCAAGTCGGAGCTGTGTGTCGCAGCCGCCCCGACCCCCCGGCGATCATGCGCCGGCGCCCCTGGCTCTCCAGTCCCACTGGGCTGTGAGCCCCCCACTCCCAGCCCGTCAGGGCCTGCGCGCCATGGGCAGCGCCCACCCTCGCCCCTGGCTGCGGCTCCGTCCCCAGCCCCAGCCGCGGCCAGCGCTCTGGGTGCTCCTGTTCTTCCTACTGCTGCTGGCTGCTGCCATGCCCAGGTGAGCCCTCGCCTCATGCTCCGCCCTCCTAGAGAGTTAGGACGGGGGCCCTGCAGGGGCCTCTGCTGCTCTTTCTAGGGTAGAGGACCCTGGAAAGAGGGAGGGACAGGGTCATAGGAAAGTGCTGGTGCCCAACCAAAGGCAGTGAGCTCCCTATAGGAGGGGGTTGGACGGTGACAGGATATAGGCCGTCCAGGGAGACAGGGCAGTGCCCAGAAGCAGGATGGCAACTAGGAGGGGAGGTGTGCATGGGGGAGCAAGTGCCAGTCTGGAGTTCCTGCCCTGTTGGGGGAAGGCACCCCCACCCCAGGAGTAAGCACAAGCCGCCTCACTCCTTCCTGCAGATCAGCCCCAGCTAGGGGCAAGGGTTGGGAGGCTGGAAGAGGGTAGCCCAGGTGGGGTCAGTGAGAGACTGCAGCTGCAAGAGCTGTGTGTGTGTGTGTGTGTGTGTGTTCGATTGAGCCCAGGATCCCAGGAAACTGTGTTGGTAAATAGACAAAAACAATAGTTTCGTTTGTGTGCCCATGTGTGCATGCGAGAGCTCATGGGTCAATGTATGTTAAGATGAGCACATGTGTAAATGCGAGTGTCTTTGTGTGTGTGTGTGTACTATGATGAAGTGTGCATGTGTGCAAGTGTGCTGGGGTTGGGTTTGTGTGTCCACCACAATGTGTGTGGAAGTGTGTCTGTGTGAATGTGACTGTCTGAAACATACCTGTGGGAGTGCGCTCCTGGGGGACCCTGTGTGTATGGCCTTATGCTGGGGATGCACATAGGAAATACTGTGTCCACAGGCATGGGGGAAGTGTGTGCATTTTCACGTTTACCTGTGTGGGTTTGCAGCTAGCTGGATGAGTTGCGTTGGGGCAGGATGATTGTGAGAAGGTCAAGGAAAGAGGAATGTGGGCCACCATGCAGAAGCAGAGGTTGGAATAGGGAGTGATTGTGGCCTTTGGGACAGAGTGTGTGTTGTTAGATGGGGCTCTCCTGGTCCCCCCGAAACACTTACCCACTCCACCCCACATGTCTGCAGGTCAGCACCCAATGATATTCTGGACCTCCGCCTCCCCCCGGAGCCCGTGCTCAATGCCAACACGGTGTGCCTAACGTTGCCAGGCCTGAGCCGGAGGCAGATGGAGGTGTGTGTGCGTCACCCTGACGTGGCTGCCTCAGCCATACAGGGCATCCAGATCGCCATCCACGAATGCCAACACCAATTCCGGGACCAGCGCTGGAACTGCTCAAGCCTGGAGACTCGAAACAAGATCCCCTATGACAGTCCCATCTTCAGCAGAGGTAGCTGCCCCTCACGCCTGCCCCTGTCTGCCCCATCCAGCATCTCCATCTCAGAATTCATTCCCAGCCATTTCTAACCCACTGCCTCGAGCTGGCACCCCCCCACCCCCACGCTCCCATCTGCTGGCCACGCTGCTCTCCTTCATCTTTCTGGTCTCAGAAAGGCCACGAGGGCAGAGAAATGGGGCAAGTGTGGCTTCAGACTGGGCTGTGTGGGCTGAGGGTGGCAGGTTCCATGCCTGAGAACTGGACTCCTGGGTCATCCTGCCCTATCACCGACACTGCATATCTCAAGCCCAGGAAATATCTGTACCTGTTGCTTGCCTCTACTTACCCTCTACTTAGTAAACCGCATTTAGGATGGGTAGACCGTGGGGAAGAACCCAGAGTCAGCATGAGGAGGGGTTGATGACTTTGCCCAATGGTGCAGGTGGGGGCAGTCTGGACAGATAAAGAGTCTGCACGTCTGCAAAGCTCTTCCCGGTGGGAGACACCACCAGCCCATGTGTCATCCCTGCTGCCTCTGGAAAACCCTCTCTGAATCAGAGGTGCTGTGTGTGTGTGCGGCTGTGTGTTGCAGCTCCTGCCGGCAGGCCTGGAAGTCCTGTCAACCTCTCTTCCCCTCACAGCTCAGAGGAGCAGCAGCCCATTCCCTGTCCTCCCTCCTGGACTTCTGGGTGACCCAACCGGACAATCCCTAGAGTGGCTTGGGCTAGAGATGGCAGGAGGTTTTGTCACTCACTTCTGCTCACACCCACCTCCTGGCCTGGTCTGTCAGGCCTTGACTCAAATCTTTTGGGAAAGATGGGGCCCTGCCTCTGGAATGGGCCTAGCTGGGTCTCTCTCTCTCCTCTCAGTGGCCTGGGTGGGACATTGCGGGCACCTGTAGCCCTAGCTCCTTAGGTCTTGTCCAATTTTTAGTGGATGTGGAGGGAGAAGGGTACGCAAACACCTTGTAGCCTTGGGTCTTGAGGCTTCTTGGGGAGTCAGGCTGTACCCCAAATTCGGAAAACTCAGCCGTGGCCTTTCCCTTTTACACCAGGACCCCTGGTTGCATCCCCTGGGCCCCCATGTCAGGGGCCACCCCAGCCTCCACCAGCCCAGCCCCAGGCCCTCCGCCCCTCCCCGCCCCCGCGCACTCCCTCCTCTCTCCCCCGCGCGCCCGGGGCGCTGTTTCTACCCAGCCAAGCCCAGCCCGACGCGTGTGGCGGCATGCAGCCGCGAACTAATCCCCGCGGGCCGCGGCAGACGGCTCCCGGCCCCAGCCGTGCCGCTCTCAGAGGGCGCCCCCCGCCCTGACCTGGGCTCCCCCCGCCTCCCGCTCGCTGCCGCCCCGCCGCAGCCCAAGCCCCTCTAACCGTCCAGGAGCTGCTGCCCAGGACCCCCGGGCCTGCCCAGCTCGGACCGCACGCCCTTCCCCATCCCGCCGCCCGCGCGCCGACACGAAGTGACAGGCCTCGGCATCATTCATGCCCTGGCCAGGCCCGGCCGGTGCTCTCTGCCGCCGCGCGTCCGCTCCTACCCTCGGGTTTCTAGGTCTTCCGCGCTCGCCGCAGCCGCGGTTCCCTCTGGGGCCCTCGGGGCCCCCAGGAGGACTCTGGCTTTGGTTTCTGCCCGCTAGGGACTGGTGTAGGTGCTGAGGTTCTCACTCCTGCCGCTTCAGGTTAGGCCAGGCAAGCTCTGCATCCCTCTCTTCGGCCCCGGTGTCCCCTCTGTCCTCCTGTTCCCTCTAGACCGAGTGAACCCAGGTCCCCTGAGTGGCTCGCTGGGTCAGGCCCGCGCGGCCTGCTGGAGGATCTTGGGGTCTTTGAAGCCTGGGGGAGAGTTCAGAGCGGCAGAACAGCGCGGGGCTGGCTGGGTGCCAGGCGCTCCCGGGTTCACCTGCAGTTTAATAAGCACGAGGTGAGCTGGGGGGACGGGTGGTAGGGGGAGGTTAGGGCTGGAGGGGAACGACTTGCCGGGGCTAGCCAGGGCAGGGAGGCGCCCAGCATGCGGAGGGAGTGGGACAGTGGCTGCCGGGCTTCAGCGGCAGAGGCGAGGTTGGGCACTTTCCCTGGGTCTCAGGACACTGGCCTACCTCTGTGGCTTCCGCTCCGCATTGATGCCCCTCAGTGCCACACCTCACACCTCATTTCCATCTCTGGCTTCTCAGAAGGGACTCTGGGCTTCTGAAAAGAAATCTGCCACTCCTCTCTTCCATTGGCCACCACTGCACCCCTGACTCCACCTGCAGGTTCAGCCTTCTGGGGGGCAGTCATTTCTCAGTCCATCTTGGCCCATCTTCTGGAGGACTAGCTAAATTGGAATCCTATGAAGCTACTCACCGTGTCAGCCAGCTCCCGGTCTACTTCCTTCCACCAGGAATCTCCCTTCTTTTCAAGTTATGGATTGTCCATTGTGTGGGCTCAGGTGACCTCCGTTTCCTTCAAGTGGAATATCTGGGTGCTGACCGCTTTTCTGACCCAGGTTATCAATCGGTGAGGGTCCTCTTAAATGTGGATTCTGTCATGTTTAAACTTCAGACACTGCTTGAGTGGGGGTTCTGGGTCCCTTGGGCCTTCTTTAATGCCTACCATCATCTAATTGTCCTGGCACCTTCCCTGAGATGAGCTAAGCTGGAGGGATGGGGTTTTGACAGAGGGAGGGGCAAGAGGGCTTGAGCATCTGGAGTGGACAAGCCTGGGAAGGTGAGGCATGCAACAGGGTTTTACCCAGCCAAGGAGAGCGGGTGAGCGGGTGCTGGAGCCTAGGCCACGGGGGACAGGGACAGGGGCTTCCCCTGGGAGTAGAGAGGGTCAGAAAAAGCTGTGGGAGGCCCCCAAGCCCATGCTGGCTGCTTCACCTAGTCCAGGAGCAGCAGTGACCTTAGTGCCAATGGCACTGGTAGCCCCAGCTTTTTGTACTAAGAACCTAGATGGCTGGTGCCTGGGCTGGGTGCTGGGCAGAACGTCTGTTAGAGGGGAATGCCTCAGTGTGAGGAACAGAGAACGCCTTCTTCTCTCACTGAGGACAGGAGGGAAATTTGAGGAGGGGGCTGCTGGGAGCTGGGCTCAGCACTGGGATGAGTGGGGAGGAGAGGTCAGGGAGAGGCTTGTTGGAGGGAAGTGTAGTAGATTCACACAGCAGGCCCTGGGAGCTCCCACACAGTTTAGGTACTGTCTTCCCTAAGGCCCAGACCCATTTGGAATGGATGGAAAGAGAGAGTGTGAAGCCCACAGCCAGGCTTCCACCCCAGGGGAAACCAGCAGCGTGGGCTTCCAGGCTCTGCTGTCCATGGCCCTGGCCTATTTTTCTCCCACCTACATTTTACATTCACCCTCTTGGTTTTATGCCTAAGGCATCCAGGGATGGGGGTGGTGCTCAGATGGGGAAACCAAGGCATGGAGTACTCAAGGGTACTCATATCCCAGGATCACCTAAGGTTCTGTTATTCTAATGATACCCAATTAATTAGCCAACATATACTAAGCACCTGCTGTGTGTTAGTATATATATATGTTGGCTAATTAATTGGGTATCATTAAAATCTACAGCATTTTATCCATGTTTTAGGATCTTCAAATAGTCCCCATGTGGTAGATCCTATTCTTATTCTCATTTTATAAATGCAACTAGGAGAAGTTGGGTAACTTGCCATTAGTCACACAGCTTGAAAGTGAGCCGTGGAGATAGAAGTCAAATGCAGGCCAGCTGACTTTAAAGCTTGCACTCAATCCCCTCCTATACCATCTCCCAGATTGCAAGGCCAACACAAAGTCCCACTGTGTACCCAGACAGGTGAGCTGGTGTAATGGGGGAGCATGCCAAGAAATGAAACTGACGTGTGTGTGCGCACTCGCACACATACACACGCACACACCAAACACCTACTCCTGTTTTTGCATATGTGTGGCTCCATTCAGTGTCACGCCTAAGTGTTCCCACATGCACACCAGTCTCTCTCTCTCTCTCTCCAGGCACATGAGCAATTCACAGATTATTTGCATGGAGAGAATGGAGACCAGACCTCTCCCCTTCCCTCCCTCTTTGACTTGAATGGGTAGGGCTCAAGCTTCTCTAACCCCTTCTAGTTCCCATTGGCTCTGGAATCCTCTCTCCTGCACCCTCCCCCGCCCTCCAAACCTCCTCCCCGAGCCCCTTCCCAGCCTTTGGCTGCTGCAGCCTGTAGCAGCAGCTGACTCCACTTAGATGCTGGCAGTCCCTGTCCCAGATCAAAGGCAGGGCGGCTAATTGTGTGTCTTAACGAGCCCCCTGCCTCCCTGCTCCGGGCAGCCCAGCTGGCCATGGCCCCACCCTGCTCCCCCTCCAGCTGGCCAGATGGCACAGTGCCTGCGTCTGCCCCAGACAGTTGGGGCCAGGTCTGAAACTGGGGCCCCGAGCAGGAGCTGGGGGCAGACCCAGTGGGCTGGACTTCTATGAGGCCCGGATACTTGCAGCCGAGGGTGGCCACACAGGCCCTGCCTTGTCACCTCTACACGTGGTGATGACCATTGTTTGAGGCCACAGGGTGGTGTAGAGAGGGTGTCTTTAGCTGCGTGGGGTAGGGGTGTTCTCTGCAGCTGTGGGCTATGTCTCTCCAGATCTCCCCAGGCTTACCTTGAAATGTGACAGGGCCTAGAAGATGGTGGTTGGCCCTGCACACCTCCCTGGACCAGCCTCATCCTCTTTCCTGGTGCTACGCACAGACAAGGCGATGGGAACTTGAAACTGAGCTACCTGGGTTTCTTTCTCAGCAGCAGGACTCCCTTGGAGTCACACATCCTTCGGTAGAAAGATGCCAGACCTGGAAGCTGGGAGAGCTGGGTCTAGATGCGGCTCCATAACCCCTGTGACCTGTTTTCTCCTTTTGCATAACGTGTGTGTGTGTTTGGTAGTGGTGGCAGTGTCTGTGTGGAGGTGATTTCTGAGGCCTGGGCTGCCGCTGGAGGTCTGAGTATTGCCATGTGTCCTAGGAGGAGGCTGATGACTCCCCAGCAATAAGAGAAGTGCTTGGAGTTCCACAGATAAAAGGCAAGGGATAAATGCAGGGTGTGCTTCCCAGGAGCTTGGTTCCATCCTCCTTCCCCTTAGGTTCCATTGCCCCAGGGCAGTTTCTACTCCTCTGCAGCTCCTGCTAATTCTCAGCATCTCCATGGAAGGCTCCAGCCCAAACCCCATCCCCTCTTCCTTGCTCATAGCTGAGCTCCTTATGGAAAAACGTACTGAGATGCCATGAGCTGGAAATAGAGAGGGACAGTCTGCTTCATGGGCGACTGGTGGCCCAAGTGACCTATTCTAAAATGGGTCATGAGCTGCTGGGCTTTGTCCCTGATCAGGGTGAAATAAAAAACAATGGCCCCAAAAATGCAGCAGGAGTGAGTGAGGTCAGATAGCAGAAAGAACTTCTCAATAATAGCTAATATTTGAGTAATACTTAATTAGTAAGGCACTATTCTAAGCACTTTAAGTTTACCAATTCATTTAACTCTTGGGACAGCAATGAGGCAGATAATAGCCTTATTTTACAGAAGAGGAAACTGAGGCACAGGGAGGTTATGTCACTTGGCCAAGGTCACTATTAGTAGCTAGTAAGTGGAAGAGCCAAGATTTGAAGCAAACTGGTTTCAGAAATCAGTTCTTTTGTTTTTTTAAATTTTGAGATAGAGTCTTGCTCTGTCTCCCAGGCCAAAGTGCAATGGTGCAAGGCACACTGCAACCCCCACCTCCTGGGTTCAAGCGATTCTCCTGCCTCAGCCTCCTGAGTAGCTGAAATTACAAGCACATGCCACCACACGTGGCTAATTTTTGTATTTTTAGTAGAGATAGGGTTTCACCATGTTGGCCAGGCTGGTCTCGAACTCCTGACCTCAGGTGATCTGCCCACCTCGGCCTCCCAAAGTGCTGGGATTACAGGCATGAGCCACTGTGCCCAGCCAGGAATCAGTTCTTAACTACTAAATAGCATTTTTTTTTTTTTTTTTTTTGGCAGGAAGGGGAGAACAGGGCTCTGTGATGCAGGGGGTGAGGATTAAGGTGGGATTGGCCTAGGGCCTCTGGCTTCTCTTGCTGCCTGCCCTCTCTCTGGTGTGTGAAGGCTGGTTGGAGACTTGTACCAGAACTTGTTCCTAGCTGGTCCTTTCTCAGATGCAGAATAAGCAATAGGTAGCCTGCAGCTCTGAGAGTGGGGCCCTCCTTTGCAAGTAGGGTCTCTGGGAACACCCCCTGCCACAGGTCCAGGTGTTCCCAGAGAATAGCTCAGGCTGGAGCACCAAGACAGAAGGCAGTGTGAACAAGCTAGTGGCCAGGTTGGCCCAGCCGTGGCCTCCAAGAGTGGCTTGGTCAGCGAGAGTCTGTGCCTCCTGAGCCATCTGATGTCTGCCTCAGCTTACCTTTCTCTCTCAATGTTCAACGCTACTATGTGCAAGATCCTGGACTCCCCTCTAGCTTCCCTCCAACAGCCTCTTCAGCTGACCTAGGCAGATCACAGGCAAGGTGGCTGGGTAGTGCCCATTTCTGAGTGGATTTCAGGGATGTCCTGTGGACAGGGAAGGGGAAGCTCTGCTGACCCATTTCTCTACCTCTGGAGTCTGGCCATTAGGGAGGGTCCTATGCTGGGCCTAAGATGGGCATGCACTCAGCAGGCTGCCTTGGGCAGGGAGCATTAGGAGCTGACTGTCCCTCTTACTTACCCTACTGCCCAATGACATCTCCTAAGGCCTGGAATTCCATCATTGGCAATTTATTCTTTTTTTCCCCAAAAATGGTGTACAGTTTATTTTATGAAATATCATTTATTTATTTATTTCAATAGGTTTTGGGGAACAGGTGGTGTTTGGCTGAATAAGTTCTTTAGTGGTGATTTCTGAGATTTTGGTGTGCCCTTCGCCCCAGCAGTGTACACTGTACCCAATGTGTAGTCTTTTGTCCCTCTCTTCACACCCACCCTTTCCCAGAGTACCAAAGAATTCCAATGTGTCATTCTTTTTTTTGAGACAGAATCTCACTCTGTCGCCCAGGATGGAATGCAGTGGCATGATCTCGGCTCACTGCAACCTCTGCCTTTCAGGTTCAAGTGATTCTCTTGCCTCAGCCTCCCAAGTAGCTGGGACTACAGGTGTGTGCCACCACGCCTGGCTAATATTTGTATTTTTTAGTAGAAACAAGGTTTCACCATATTGGGCAGGCTGGTCTCAAACTCCTGACCTCATGATCTGCCGCATCGGCCTCCTAAAGTGCTGGGATTACAAGCGTGAGCTGCCGTGCCCAGCTCAATATATTATTCTTATGCCTTTGCATCTTCATAGCTTAGTGAGAATACATAAGTGAGAATACACGATGTTTGGTTTTCCATTCCTGAGTTACTTAGAATAACAGTTTCAAATTCCATCCAGGTTGCTATGAATGCCATTTTTTTGTTCCTTTTTATGGCTGAGGAGTATTCCATGGCATGTATACACCACAATTTCTTTATCCACTTGTTGATTGATGGACATTTGGGCTGGTACCATATTTTTGCAATTACAAATTGTGCTGCTATGAACATGTGTGTGCAAAGATCTTTTTCATATAATAACTTATTTTCATCTGGGTAGATACCCAGTAGTGGGATTGCTGGATCAAATGGTATTTCTACTTTTAGTTCTTTGAGGAATCCCCACACTGTTTTCCATAGTGGTTGTACTAGTTTACATTCCCACCACATTGCCATCAGCAGCACCACTGGCAATGTATTCTTTTTTTTTTTTTTTGAGAAGGAGTCTGGCTCTGTTGCCAAGCTGGAGTGCAGTGGCGCGATCTTGGTTCACTATAACCTCTGCCTCCTGGGTTCAAGCGATTTCCCTGCCTCAGCCTCCCAAATAGCTGGGACTACAGGCACACACCACCACGCCCGACTAATTTTTTTTGTATTTTAGTAGATACAGGGTTTCACCATGTTGGCTAGGATGATCTGGATCTCCTGACCTTGTGATCCACCCGCCTTGGCCTCCCAAAGTGATGAGATTACAGGCGTGAGCCACTGCGCCCAGCCAATGTGTTCTTTAGATTAAATGTTGCCCTCATGCTGTGGGCTTATTTTAAAATTGCGGATACCACTGTGAGAGGTAATAGATTAAATCCCTGACTGTAAAAAGAATGCATCTGCCAGATACTTTCTGCCCTATAGTAGAGATGTAGACATACAAATTCTGAGTTGCTAAAGGTGATGTTAAGGAACAGGAGGAGGGAGTACAAAAGGCAGAGGGCTATTGGGAAACCGCCCTCCTCCATCCCACCAGAACAACTGGCTTATGGTGTGATTTCTGCCCTTCTTTGACTTGTGTCCTCGTGCCAGACTGTCCTGCATACTTGGCCTCAGTCTCTCCTTGGAATGATGAGAAGGGTGGGCTGGAGAATGGGGTATTGAGGCCCCTCCAGAGTCCATGTCTTCTGGGTCTTTAATCACAGGTTTCCGAGAGAGTGCTTTTGCCTATGCCATCGCGGCAGCTGGCGTGGTGCATGCAGTGTCCAATGCGTGTGCCCTGGGCAAACTGAAGGCCTGTGGCTGCGACGCGTCCCGGCGAGGGGACGAAGAGGCCTTCCGTAGGAAGCTGCACCGCCTGCAACTGGACGCACTGCAGCGTGGTAAGGGCCTGAGCCATGGGGTCCCAGAACACCCAGCCCTGCCCACAGCCAGCCCAGGCCTGCAGGACTCCTGGGAGTGGGGCGGCTGCAGCCCCGACATGGGCTTCGGGGAACGCTTCTCTAAGGACTTTCTGGACTCCAGGGAGCCTCACAGAGACATCCATGCGAGAATGAGGCTTCACAACAACCGAGTCGGGAGGCAGGTGAGAGCCCCGCCCCCTGGGTCTGCTTCAAATCCCTTTGCCTAGGGCCTACCCCTTGCCCAGGCACGTGCCACCTTGGCAATCTTCTCACTGAACCCGTCTAACTCATTCAGCAAACATGCATTGAGTATGTGCTGTGCACCAGGCACTGGACTAGGCCTGTGGATACAGGGCTGAAAGGAGCCCTGCTGCCCCAGATCAGCACACCACCTGCTGAACAACCTGCCTCTCCTACTTCCTCAGGTGATCACCCAGGAGAAAGGACAGGGCCTGCAGTCAGGACCACAGGAGTCTAGCCTGGCGCTGCCATCTGACTCCTCCCCTATCTAGTTCAACTAGATCATCCCTAAGGTTCCCCTCCACAATGCTAACGTTCCATGATCCGGTGATCTCCTCTCCCAGCCTTTCTGTGCAGTCTAGAATGAGGGATTCCTGCAAAGTAAGGGGTGTAAGTGAAGTTCTTAGGGGCTGCTGTGGAACTGTGTTATGGGGCCTTCCTCGTTTGTCCTCTGCCCTCAAATCCTACTACCTTAAAGGTCATTCATTAAAAAGAAATTAAATACATACACACATACATTTAAAAAGACAGAAGAAGAAAAGAAAGTGAGAATAGCCTTCATATACTCATTCAATATGTAGGAAAGTCTTGAGCACTTTCCTACATATTAGCCTATTTTTTTTTTTTTTTGGAGATGGAGTCTCACTCTATCACCTAGGCTGGAGTGCAGTGGCACAATCTTGGCTCACTGCAACCTCTGCCAACCGGGTTCAAGCAATTCTCCTGCCTCAGCCTCCCAAGTAGCTGGGATTATAGGCACTTGCCACCGTGCCCAACTAATTTTTGTATTTTTAATTTTTAGTAGAGATGGGGTTTCTCCATCTTGGCCAGGCTGGTCTTGAACTCCTGACATCATGATCCACCCGCCTTGGCCTCCCAAAGTGCTGGGATTACAGGTGTGAGCCACCTCACCTGGCCCATATTAGCCTATTTAATCCTTACAACTACCTATGAAGTGGGCACTGTTATTAACCTTATGTTGAGATGTGGAAACTGAGGCACAGATTGACCAAGAAGCTTGTCCAAGATGATGCAACTAGTGAGAAGGTGGCCCAGGCAGGACTCATCCCCAGGCAGCTGCCCTCTGAGCCTGTGCTCTTTTATTCTACAGCGTTGAGTCCACACTCGGATATTTTGTTGGCTCTCATGGTAGCTCAGCACCATCCTTTCCTGAACATTCTGTCTCTATCATCCCTTCTCTTGACTCTGCCCAGCCTGCTGAGGCCTTTTCCCTGGCTTCCTCTTATTCTGGCTGGCACCTTCACCAACTCACTCTCCTTTCTCTTGGCCTCTTTTTTTTTTTTTTTTTTATACAGATTCTCGCTCTGTCACCAGGCTGGAATGCAGTGGTGCGATCTTGGCTCACTGCAACCTCCACCTCCCAGGTTCAAGCGATTCTCCTGCCTCAGCCTCCCGAGTAGCTGGGACTACAGGTGCTACCATACCCAGCTAATTTTTGTATTTTTAGTAGAGATGGGGTTTCACCATGTTAGTCAGGATGATCTCGATTTCTTGACCTCATGATCTGCCTGCCTTGGCCTCCCAAAGTGCTGGGATTACAGGCATGAGCCACTATGACTGTCCTCTCTTGGTCTCTTAGCCTACAATGAGTCATTTTTCCTGCACAAAGACTCCAAGCTGATTCAGCAATTCCCATCTTGACTTAGAGGTGGGGTAAACTGAGGCACACGTACCCTAAGGTCATGTCCGGCTCCCACCCAGCCTGCCCTGTACAGCTCTTTTCCCAAGCTTCACTGCCATCCCAGCCCATACCAATGGTGCCTCCTCCCCCTCCTCGTTAAACTGGTTAATTAATGGCTGCTGCCCGTGGGAAGCAGATGTTCTGGAGCCGTTGGCCTGGGGAGGCATCGGGCTGGTTCCCACGTGGTGCTGACAGCACAGGCTGCGCATGCCCACTGTGGAGCCCTTTCAGACATCGAGGGGTAGGCGCCCTCTCTTACGGCCCAAGTTTAAGGGCCCTGGCTCATTGCTGTCACTGTCTGAGGGTGTATTTTTGGAGTGGACTAAAGGAAAGGAGGGGACATGGCCGACTTCTTACAGGGTTTCTGGTGAAAATAACGTCAAAGAGATCTTAGGGAGGAGACTCTAGAGCAGGCTGTGAGCTGGGTGGAGGGCAGCCAGGCTGTGTTCCCATAACCACCTCCTTTGGAGGCCTGGGAGCCTCTCTCCACTCTCACTGGGCTGGAGAGGCTGGCTCTCTTTGGTTCCGTTCTGTATTCAGGTAGAGCTTAGGCCCCTGGTGGCGCTGACTTCCTAGGAGGAACTATGGGTCTCAGCATAGTCAGAATGAGCCCCAGGCAGCATAATCGGGGGCACTCTCCCCAGCACTTGTCCTCCTCCTTTGGCTCTCTACAAAGAGAGGCAGAGGGAGTGGGAGGGGGAAGGACTGAGAGGGGGACCAAGGCTTTCTCAACCTCACTGAACCCCCCTCAACCCAACCCACCGCGCACACACACACACACACACACACACACACACACACGGAGCCTGGAGCGAGATATAGTGGGGCCAGCACCCTCCTGCTCCTGGCCCCTACCCCAGGGATGGCGGGAGAGGGAATTTCCCTGCTGATTTGGGATCCCCCTTCAGGAAGCAAGAGCCTCCAGCCCCAAGGGCCCCCTGCAGCTGCTGGAAAAGCGGGCAGGAGAGGAGGGGAGCCGGAAGGTGGGAATTCCCCCAGGCCTGGCCTGGTGGGAGGTGGGTAGGAGAGGCAGAGGCAGAGGAGCAGGCGCAGGAGTTCTCCTGACTGCCTGGTTGTGGGACCCTCGCTCCCGGCCTCAGCGTTTGCCTCTGTACAATGGGAGTGGGTTTCAGAAGCAGGCCAGGCTCAGCGCTGGGAGGAGGGCAGTGGGGTGGGCCGCCGATGTCACCCCTCACGGTACCTCCCTCCGCAGGCGGTGATGGAGAACATGCGGCGGAAGTGCAAGTGCCACGGCACGTCTGGCAGCTGCCAGCTCAAGACGTGCTGGCAGGTGACGCCCGAGTTCCGCACCGTGGGGGCGCTGCTGCGCAGCCGCTTCCACCGCGCCACGCTCATCCGGCCGCACAACCGCAACGGCGGCCAGCTGGAGCCGGGCCCAGCGGGGGCACCCTCGCCCGCCCCGGGAGCTCCCGGGCCGCGCCGCCGGGCCAGCCCCGCTGACCTGGTCTACTTCGAGAAGTCGCCCGACTTCTGCGAGCGCGAGCCGCGCCTGGACTCGGCGGGCACCGTGGGCCGCCTGTGCAACAAGAGCAGCGCGGGCTCGGATGGTTGCGGCAGCATGTGCTGCGGCCGCGGCCACAACATCCTGCGCCAGACGCGCAGCGAGCGCTGCCACTGCCGCTTCCACTGGTGCTGCTTCGTGGTCTGCGAAGAGTGCCGCATCACCGAGTGGGTCAGCGTCTGCAAGTGAGCGGCCCGGGGTCCCCTGGGCCCTGCTCCAGATCCCCTCCTGGAGCCTGGCACTCTGAGCCTTACGGTCTTGGCCAGGCAGCATCGCCTTGGCTCTTGGGAGAGGAGATTGGACCACATGATCTTATAGGCACGTCCCAGCTCTGAGGTCTGTGATCGCCGGACAGTCTAGGCTTGTCTGAACCCCACCAGTCACTTCTGTGGGCTCTAGGACTGATTGGCCTCCCCCTTCCTCCCCCAAGTCCAGATAGCTCAGTTGGGCTGGGGGTTGCCCCATACCCTAAAATAAGCGTCAGCCAGGCAGCCCCTCAGTCTGTCCATCATTTCACCCTTTCCCTGGAGATGGGGTAGGGGAATGAATGGAGGCTGATGGGCAGAAGAGGATTAAAAAAAAAAAAAAAGAAATAGACATAATTGAGCTGAAGT
Organism: Cacajao melanocephalus; assembly: GCA_963573385.1. Lineage (NCBI taxonomy): Eukaryota > Metazoa > Chordata > Mammalia > Primates > Pitheciidae > Cacajao > Cacajao melanocephalus. The sequence goes on from CAUYLG010029978.1 coordinate 40,605, forward strand.
GATTCCGTAGAGGCCCCAGCACCCTCCCCCACCATTCCCCTCCTCATTCATTTAACAAATATTTATTTTGCACTCTCTTTGCGGCACTCTAGGGGCGGTGCGGTGGGTAGGGACGGCAATACGAGGCACTGGGGCCGCAGATGTGAGTAAGCGAGACACAGCGCTTGTCCTCTTGGAGATTACATTCTTGCTGGGGAGAGGCGTGGTCAATAAACAAGTAAATATACAAACAAGGTCATTTCACACAATGTTATGTGCAGGCTGCTGGGTGTAAGGGGATTTGTGGGGAGTGGGGCTCCTCAGACAAAGCCACTCGTCAGGGAAGGCCTCTCTGAGTTGTGATACCCATGCTGGATCCTGCACCTTAAGGAGCCATGTAGAGTGCGGGTAAGGGCTTTCCAGGCAGAGGCCATGTGAAGGCAGAAAGTGTGAGTTGAGAAAGCTCTCTGCCTGCTGGAGGAACAGCAAAGGGGCCATTGTGAGTCCCGTGAAGAAGTCAAGGGACAGACTATCAGGAGAGGTGCTCAGAGGGTGGGCAAAAGTCACATCGTGTGTCTTTCTAAGCCAAGGTAAGGAGTTGGGATTTTATTAAAGAGGAATGGGAACCTTGAGATTCTTAAGCAGGGGAGTGTCGTGGTTCGAGTCTCACGTGGATCGCTGATGGGGAACTGGCTGAAGGGGGACAAGGTGACAGCTGGCAAGCCAGTGTTGGAATAACAACCATCTTCTAAGTCAGAGATGGGGCTTGGACTAGTTGGAGGCAGTGGGGATGTGGAGAAGGGCCCTGGTGCCAGAGCTCTAACCGCCCACCTTGTGCCTGAGCCCTCTGCCACAAGCCAGGACGAGTGGCCGTGCCCAGCAGCAACTGTCTGCAGAGACAGGAGGCACTCAGAGGAGTAATCCTGGGCAAGACCCAGCTCAGCCCAGCCCAGCGCCCCGGGGAGCAGGTGGGGCCAGGAGGTGCGGCTGGGAAAAGGGCGGCGGAGGAGGGCCCGGAGACTCACTGTCTGGATTCTGGTCTCTCTGAGTCCAGGCAGGAGAGGCTGGGTATGTAAGTAAGGTGCAGGGGGCACATTCTTCCCGGGCCTCTTGTGCTCCCAGATCCCCATATCAGCGTGCTCCTTAGCAGGTCAGCAATCCCTCCCCACCCTCAGGTCCCCACCAGGACAGTGCGGAGCAGTTTGGTCCAGTGTTGCACTCTCCTCGGCTCTTGGATCTGCTGTTTTTCTGGCACAGACCCTCAAGGACAAGGGCAGTGGAGAGGGAAGTGAGGTCAGGATCTCAGGGATTCAGGCCTCTTGCTGCTCAAACTTGGGGATCCTGCTGGCTGCCTCAATTTACCCAAGAATAGCAGCCCTCTTAATGAGCCAGGCAAGGATGAAGACTTGTTCCTTTCCCCCATGGTCAGCCTGCACAAATCCCCCATATTTTCCACCCCTGATCCATGTCTCCCTACCCCTGGGTAGGGGTGAGAAGGAAAGGGGGCTCTCTTAGTGATACACGCCAGTAGGCCCACCAGCCTGGAGATTTGCCCCCATGAGCTTGCCCCTCATCTCCTCCTCCAATTGCCCGCATCCCAGCAGCTCAAAGGCATGCCTATGGCACCGGGCCTTCCAAATGCTCAGCTCTGCTGCTTCTCTGGAGAACAGGGTTTCTTTCCCCATCCCCCAGAAGACAGCCCCACAGGCAGGCGGGTGAGAGTCCCCCAGGAGGAGGGGTAGGCAGGAGCAGCCAGACACACCTGCCTCATTCCTTTCCTCTGGTTCACCTAGGAGAGAGCTGTGGGGGCTGGGTTTTCCACCCCCTTCCTCCCTACCATCCCAGGGAGGAGGAGAGAAGTGAGGGAAATGGAGGCCTGGGGTTGAGGGGGTGCTGCCATGCCCAGCAGTGTCCACTGTAACATTAGCCCTAGCCTAACCCTCCTCTGCCTTCCCGGCTTAAGGAGGATCGAGTTGGGGCAGGGGAGACTGCAGATGAGAGGTAGAGGATCAGGCCTGGGATAAGAAGGTAGGCACAGCCATGCTGCAGAGCATATGTTGAATACAGAGAGAGGGGTGGGTGGTTGGGTGGAGCAGGAGGCTGGACATGGAGTTGTAGGGAGGGGACATGTTTTAATGAGATAAGTCAAGGTGATCTGATATGTGCTAGCCTAGCCTGTGAAGCCCAGAGGCTGACTAGAATTCCGAGACCGAAGCTGACGCCCACAGTTGAAAGTGGGTGTATGGGACTTGATAAGGGACCTAAGTTAGGAAAATGTGGAGGTGATGAAGGGTGGGAAAATGGGGCCCAATAGGCACTGGGCTTCTGCCTACTGGATGAAGGGTGAGGCAGGGATCAATAAGCTGATGGGAAATAGGAGAAATGGGCTGGAATAAAGTGGGAGGGTGCAGTTTTGATGGGAGGAAGAACTTGCCAACAGCCTGGGATGGACCCAGGGGTGAGATCTGGAAATGAGAACAGAAGGTGGCTAGAGATCATTCAGAGAAGGGGAGAACCTCCCCTTCTCTGACCTGATGGACGCTAGGTTACCTCCTTGCAGGAGGAAAAAGGAGGAGGAGGAAAGGAACCAACAAAATGAGGGTGGTGGACAGGTCAGAGGCAGTGGTGGGGTTAAGGGTTAGAGGAGGCAGCCAGGCTGGGATGAGATCAGAATGCAGGCATCCTGCTTTGCAGTCACCCAAGGTCCAGGGTGGAGGCATTCAAAAGTAGACTTGGAGCTGTAGGAGTGCCCCAGCGGGTGAGAAGCAAGGTCAGGGACATCCCAGAGCTCCCCCTACTTCCCCCAAATTAATGCGCCTTCAGCTAGCCCCCTGCAGGGGGCCTTCCACTTTGGAGCTTGGCCAGGCTGTAGTCACATCCCCCTTTCTCCTCCTCCCCCCGCTTCTCATGTGGTTGCCGGCAGCTGCCTGCGGTCGCCCCAGCCCCTGCGCTCAAGGCACGGGGACTTTCCAACAGGGGAAAAAATGACTTAATGAGAGTGGGAGCCGGGGGCGGGAGGGACAGGTCCCTGTAATCACCGCTCGGCTGTGGGGCCTGTGCTCCTCCGGGCCCTTCCCCGGCTTCCTGCTGCCAGCGCCTCTTTCGGGATCTGGTGGGGAGGAGGACAAGCTGGCGACTGGGATATCCCTTTTCAGGTGCCAGGCTTTCAGGGGCCCCAGATGCCTTTGCTCCCTAGGCTTGCGGTGCGTGGAAGCTGGGACACCTCATGATTCCTCTCTGGACCTTGTCCTTGAAGTTAGGGCTGCCGCAAAGGAGGTCTCTCCCTGGAGCCTCTAACCCCTGCTGGTGGGTTATGGGGATATGAGATCGTGAGGGAGCCCTTTACCACTTCGCGGCTGCGCACTTTGGAATGCCCCCGGTTACTGTGGTAACCAGGGCAGCCGAGGTGTGTCCTCAGGGCTGGGAGGCGCCCGCCCCCCTCTTTTCTCGCCGCCCGCGGGGCCAGGCCGGGCCGCTGCGGTGCGCGGGGGTGGGGGTGTGCCGTTACCATGGCAAGGGTGCGCAAGGAGGGCACATTCTTCCCCAGGGTGGGAGCGCCCTGGGGATACAAGAAGGGGGGTAACGGGGGCGGCAGAAAGGGGAGGGGGGGTCAGAACGAGGGAGGAGTCTCGGACTAGACTAACCAGGGATTCTGGAGTTTGGGTGGGGAGTTTGGAATCTGCCCCCACCACCCCCGCAGCTCCCCCGAGGCATCCCGCTCCTCCCCCTTTCACCCTCGCTGGGGTTCATCTCCCCCATCACGAAACCCCATTTTTCCGGGGAAGGGATCCCTGTCTACCTACCCGAAGGTCTTTGGCTTCTTCCAAAGCCGGGCCTGCGAACCTAAGGGGTCCGTTCCCTTCCCCCTAGTGGAGTTGCAGCCCAGACTGCTGGCCAAAGCCCTGCAATTAAGCCCCTCGCCTGCCCCTGCGCCGCCCGCCGGTCCTCCGCTAGGCCGGGTCTGCGCCGCCAATTACAGCAGCACGCAGCAGCTGATTACCCCAGTCTGAGACTGGGGAGCGGCCGGGTATGGGGACAGCGAGCAGGTCAAAGGGGCGGGGTCCCTGGGGTTGTTCCTGGCCCCAGAGACCTTCACTGGAGCTTCAGACTCTAGCGCAGCTTCTTGGCCCCAGACAATATGGGGAGGAGAGGTCCGCTCAGTGCTCCACCCTGCTGTGCCTCAGTTTCTCACTCTTGCAATGCACAGCGCACCCAGAGCAGAAAGAAAGCGCTCAGAGATGGTGTCTGTGTGTGTGTGTGTGTGTGTGTGTGTGTGTGTGTGTGTGTGAGTGTGTGTTGGAGCATCCAGAGTCAAGAGCTGGGTACTCCTACAAGGCCTTAAAGTCTAGCTCTCTTTCCCGCTGCAGAGTGCTGCGTGAGTCTCTCCTGGCCCCGCGCCACGCCCTGTGGACCCCCCTCGGTCATGCTAAGGCAGCCCAGGGCCGCGGCCAGCCCAGACTGCACTTTGGTGGGAAGCAGAAAACGGCGTCCCCCCTGGGTGGGAGGCGCGCCTCTTTTGCCGGACAGGGGAAGGCAATCCGGGACTCTGCAGAGCAGCGACAGTGGAGTAATCTGCCACCACCCTTACCCCCCGCGGTCCCTTCTTCGCCCCCCCCCCCCGCCTGTGGGTCTGCGGGGGCTTGGGTAGGGCTTCGCGCCTCCCGCGGTCCAGCTGCCTACATCTGGCCAGCAGCTGGGAGCCGCCCACCGCGAACTGCTGAGGACACAGCGCCCTCTGTTGGTGAGCAGCGACGGCGCATCAGCTTTTGGGCCTTGGGGCGCGTATCCCCAGTTAGTTAGGTGGGTCTCGGGTTCAACCCATCCGTCACCCTTTGACCTTGAGAACCACCCCCTCTCTGCCTCGCGCGGCGCCCAAATCCGACTTCACAGGCCCATTGCTTCCGCCTGCCGCGGCCTTGCCGGCCCTCTTTCCTCCGTCCCTGTGTGCTTAAGCGACCTAGCCAGCTGTCCACCAACCTCCCATTTTTCTAGTTGTCTCAGAGCTTCGTCCCTAGGTTCTGCGGCACTGTCTCTCCGCGCCCAACGTAAAAGTCCTTAAATAGGAACAGGATTACATAAGTCACCGCCCATTTGCTCAGTGGAATTCCTCGCCGCGTCCTTAAAAATGAGGCGTTGAAGTATATTTAGTTTCTGAGACAGTGTTTGCTCTAAATGGATGCGGGGTGGAGGAGAAGATGCAAGATACAAAATAGCACAGGGCAGGTCCCCTCTTTAACTGCAACAAATTATAGATGCGATTTGCATTTTAAAAGTCTAAAATAGGCATCAAAATGCTAATAAATTATTTTTGGATGATGGGCATATAGGTGGCTTAAAATGTGTTCTCTGTTTATCTGCATTTTCCATTTGTCTATAATGAGCATGTGTTACTTGGGCACATTAATAATTCTAGCAACAAATTATTTTCTCCCAAAATGTGAGCATCAAATTATATCATTAGATTACACTAAATTTTATTCAAATTGATTTACGTAATTTTATTTGGCACAGGGTCTCACCCTGTCACCTAGGCTGGGGTGCAGTGGTTCGATCAAGGCTCACTGCAGCATTGACTTCCGGAGCTCAAGCGATTCTCCCACCTCAGCCTCCCAGGTAGTTGGAACTACAGGGGCATGCCACCACGACAGGTTTTTGTTTTGTTTTGTTTTGTTTTGTTTTGTTTTGTTTTTTTGAGGCAGAATCTCGCTTTGTTATTCAGGCTGGTCTCTAGACTCCTGGGCTGAAGCAATCCTCCCGCCTTGGACTCCCAAAGTGTTGGGGCTACAGGAGTGAGCCACTGCACCTGGCCAGAATACACCAAATTTTAAAAAGAACTGGTTTAAAACTAGGAATTGGGAGACCTGGCCTCCTGACAAGAGCTAATATAATTATGTCATTGTGATTTTCTTTTCAAAACTGTCATGGTTTGTAATGAGAACAGGTTTCCAACTTCTGAATTCCAGGGCCCAGAGAAGTCAAGAAGTTGTTAGTTGCTTCCATGTGGAAGCCAAATCCATATGCACATTCAGTATTGTCTGTGAATGGAATAATGAATTTATTTTCCATTGCATTGCACATGTATGAAGATGTTGCCATGATTAATGGTGCAGAAAATTTGTAAATAGTTTAATACCTTTCTAACAAACTCTCTTCTGTCTTTTTGCAACACTACACATTATTATTATTATTTGAGATGAAGCCTCGCTCTGTCACCCAGGCTGGAGTACAGTGGCGCAATCTCGGCTCACTGCAACCTCTGCCTCCTGGGTTCAAGCGATTCTCCTGCCTCAGCCTCCCGAGTAGCTGGGACTACAGACATGCGCCTCCACATCCAGCTAATTTTTTGTGTTTTTCATAGGGACGGGGCTTTCATCGTGTTAGCCAAGATGGTCTAAATCTCCTGACCTTGGGATTCACCTGCCTCAGCCTCCCAAAGTGCTGGAATTACAGGCATGAGCCACCGTGCCTGGCCAACACTACACATTATTAACTGCCTTCTCCTTACATATATGGAACCCTTTGGTGTCAGTAGCTAATATTGCACTGCCTCATCGTCCTCTCACTCCCCACTGCCTCAGGGATTTCATTCACTCTTTCCTTGTCTTTTTCTTTCGAAATGGTTCCAAATGTATAGAAAAGTTACAATGATAGTACAAAGAACTTTCCCTTTTCCTGAACCACTTATGAGTAAGTTGCCTCCATGATGCTTCATTACTCCCTAATATTTTAATATATGTTTCCTACAAATGAGGACACTCTCCTTCACAACCTCACACAATGCTCACAATTAGGAAATTGACATTGGTACATTAGTTCTATATAACCCCCAGACCTTACTGGACTTTCTTCAATTTGTCCAATGTTGACCTTTATAAGCAAAGGATCCAGTCCAGGATTATTCATTGCATTTAGTTGCCATGTTTCCTTCTGTCCGAGATGATTTCTAAGCCTTTCCTTTACTTTCATGACCAGGACAATTTAGAAGCCATAGCACAGTGATATTGTAGAATGGTCCTTAATTTGGGCTTATTTGCTGTTTCCTCAGAATAGATGTAGGCTATGCATCTTTGACAGCAATATTACAGATGTTGAGTGTTTTCCTCATTATCTCATTATTTATTTTGATGCTCAAAATTTCCCAGAGTTTGTCCAGCTGCCAAGCTGGTTCTTATTGCTATAATTCTTTGAGCACTTGCTTACTTCCTGTCATAGCAAGATGTTCCAGGCTCATCTTGTACTATCTCTGCCATAGCTCCAGAATCAGCCATTGCTGCAAGGGACCCTTCTTTTTTTAAATAGAGAATGATGTGTAGAAGCCAAGATCTGGGTGCTAGATGTGCTCATTGTTCTTGGAGCGTCATTGTTTCCAGACCTCTCAGTGTACAGTCCTAGGATATATGTATTATTATACACACATTTATGCCATCTATCTGTCTATGTATGTATGTATGTATGTATCTATCTATCTATCTATCTAATCTATCTTCTATCTTCTGTTGAACTTTCCATGTAAACAATAATGAGTTCCCAACACCACAGGGCTTATTTTTGTTTCTTCTTTTTTCACTTGCATAACTTCCTTCTTACTGGATGAATCCTTTGTAAGTAACTGGTTCATAAGCACTGCTGCTGCTCCCTCCACTCCCCTTGCAGACACTGTCTTCTTCTGTCTCGGGCTCTGATAACCTATGCCAGCCCAATGTCCCCTCTGCCCCTGCATGGGTGCATAGTCTTGGTTGGCTCCACATTGTGGCTTTTGAGTGAAATTACTCAAAAAGAAAGACCAGCAGGCAGGCAGGAAGGCTGGAAACAGTTTCACTATTCTTGGAGCTTTATTTATGTATTTGTTTGTTTGTTTTTGAGATGGAGTCTCGCTCTGTCTCCAAGGCTGGAGTGCAGTGGCATGATTCTTGGCTCACTGCAACCTCTGCCTCCCAGGTTCAAGTGATTCTGCTGCCTCAGCCTCCCAAGTAGCTGGGACTATAGGCATGTGCCACCACACCCAGAAAACTTTTGTATTTTTAGTAGAGACCGGGTTTCACCAGGTCAGGCTGGTCTTGAACTCCTGACCTCATGATCCATCCACCTCAGCCTCCCAAAGTGCTGGGATTATAGGTGTGAGCCACCATGCCTGTCTGCTTTATTTATTTATTTTAAGACAGGGTCTCACTTTGTTGCCCAGCCTGGAGTACGGTAGTGCAAACACAGTTCACTGCAGCCTTGACTTCCTGGGCTCAAGCAATTCTCCTGCCTTAGCCCCCCAAGTAGCTGAGACCACAGGTGCACACCACCACGCCTGGCTAATTTTTGTATTTTTTGTAGAAACGAGGGTTTTGCTATGTTGTCCAGGCTGGTCTTGAACTTCAGCTGATCCATCCACCTCAGCCTTCCAAAGTGCTGGGATTACAGGCACTGCGCCTGGCCATTCTTGGAGCTTTAGATGTACTTCTCAATCCTCTCTACTAAGTAAATGGCAAATGCTTTTCCAGCTATTCCCATTTAAAAAAACGCTGGCATCATCAAACTCATTGGCAGATCCTGTTAATTCCCCATCAGTTTCTATCTAGAGTCTGATCACATGTCACTTCCTCTTCCTCCATTATTACCTTCCTGGTCCAAGCCATCATATCTTGCCTTAATTGACTACAACTGTCTCCCAGTTGCTCCCCTTGATTCTGCCATTACACAACCCCAGTCTGTTCTATACCCAGCAGCCGAAGTGATCCTTCTAAGGTGTCAGTCATGTAGTGTGCCTCCTCTGCTCAAAAGTCTCTAAAGTCTTCCTATCTCACGCAGGACAAGACCCAAAGTACCAAGTACAACTAGCCAGGCGTGGTGGCGTGCAAGTGTAGTCCCAGCCACTCGGGAGGCTGAGGTAGGAGAATCTCTTGAACCCAGGAGGCGGAGGTTGCAGTGAGCTGAGACTTACAGGTTATCATGACTTACACGGCTCGATAGGATTAGCTCCCTGCCACCTCTTTCATCTCATTTTCTCCTCCAACTCTCTCTCATACACTTTGCTTCAGCCACACTGGCCTCCTGCAAATTCTTTGAACAATCTAAACACTGTCTTGCCTCAGGGCCTTTGCACCTCCTCCCTCTGCCTGAAATAGGTTTCATCCAGATAACCACATGAGTGTTGCCTCCCTTCATTCAGGACCTCACTGAAATATCTTCTTATGAGAGGGGGCTTGCGTGGTGGCTCATGCCTGGAATCTCAGTGCTTTGAGAGGCTGTGGTGGTAGGATCACTTGATCCGGAGAGTTCAAGTCTGCAGTGAGCCATGAGCGAGCCACTGCACTCCAGCCTGATTGACAGGGTAAGACCCTGTCTCAAAAAATAAAAATAAAATAAAATAAAATAAAAACAGAAAAGAAGGCCCTTGGCAGAACATCTTGTATAAAATAGCAAGCTTCCTCTTACCTTTACCTTGCTTTATTTTTCTTCATAGTATACATCTCATATTTGACCATATTGGTGTATTTATTTACTCTCTGTGTCCACACTCTATAATGGAAACTCTATGAGAGCTGAGACTCTCTTGTTTTTTGCTGTATTTCTAATGGCAAGAATGGTATTGAGTACATAGTAGGCACTCAGTAAATATAAGTGAATGAGTGAATAAATACATAAATGTCTATAGAAATGACTACTAACTTCTGTCTTAAGGCCCAACCTTCCTTCTTATGATCTTTCTTTTTTTTTTTTTTCTTTTGAGACAGAGTCTCGCTCTGTCACCCAGGCTGAAGTTCAGTGGCATGATTTCAGCTCATGCAACCTCTGTCTCCTGGGTTCCAGAGATTCTCCTGCCTCAGCCTCCTGAGTAGCTGGTATTACAGATGTGTGCCACCATGCTGGGCTAATTTTTGTATTTTAGTAGAGACAGGGTATCTCTATGTTGGCCAAGCTGGTCTCGAATTTCTGACCTCAGGTTATCCACCCATCTAAGCCTCCCAAAGTGCTGGGATTATAGGCATGAGCCACTGCGCCTGGCCTCCTGTGATCTTTCTTGAAGTTCCAGCTGCCAGCTAGACATGTTTTGCTGTGTGCCTGTGATACCACCAACTCAAGCTGTGTTAATGCAGATTCACTATCCCATGTATGTATTTGCTAAGGGCTGAGACTTTGTTTGTTTACTGCTCTTTTCCCAATGCCTAACACAGTGCTTGGCATAGACCAGGCATGTAATATTTGTTGAATAAATGAATGAATGACTTTCCCCTCCAAACCAGTTCTCCTTAACTTGCTTGTTTCTCTTTGTCACATCATCATTTTCTTTGTCACTGAGGCTCAAAACTGCTGTCTACTTGGACTCTCACCTTCTCTTTTCTATATTCCATCAGTGGCCAAGATCTGCTTATTCTTCCATTTCATTCACACGGTCAATATCCTAGTTCACCACACACCTCGAACTTCACAATGGCCTTCCAACTAGTCTCATTCCTCTTTCTTCCTCTTCAATCCATCCCTATCCTATTATTCTATGTTTCTCTCCCACAAAGTGCTCTGATCATGTCATTTCCTCTGACTGAAGCTCTCAATGGGTCTTTGTACCAATCTGGGTTCTTAATTGCAAACAACAGAAACAGACTCTGGTTCACTTAGTAGAAGAGGAAGTTACTGGGATGACATCAGAGAACTCACAGAATTGACAGGAAGCCTCAAGGATCAGGCTCAGGAAGCAGGCAGGAGCCAAGAGAAGAGAGGCAGCCAGAACTTTAGCTAAGTCCTGTCTCAAGTGCAGCCTGATTAAGGGATTTGGGTTCTGTCTCCCACACGGCTACCACCACCCTGAGCACTGGCTGCTGCCGCCTCCGGGATGAATTATAAACAGCCCTCTTCCTCCTTGGGTCACTTATGGAAGATTTAGAGTCCTGATTGGGGCACTGATTTGTCTGTGATCTTCCTTCTAGGGGTCAGGAGAGCAAGTATCTGACTCCTCACTAAGACTCTAAGGAAGCTCCACCAGCATATGAAGGGGACTCAGGTGCTGGGTGTCTAAAGACTCCAGTGTGTATCCAAATGAAGGCTCCTGAGCATTGAAGCCCTCCACCATCTGCCACAAACGGTCATCTCCAGTTTTTCTCACTTGTACACCATGTTCCACTGAAGCATGACTTGTCCCTTCCTACCTGGGCTCCTGTCTTATCTGGGACCCAAAGATGGTCCCCCAGCTTTTTTTTTTTTTTTTGAGATGGAATCTCGCACTGTTGCCCAAGCTGGAGTGCAATGGCACGATCTTGGCTCACTGCAAACTCCGCTTCCCAGATTCACGTGATTCTCCTGCCTTAGCCTCCCGAGAAGCTGGGATTATAAACGCCCACCATCACGCCTGACTAATATTTTGTATTTTTTAGTAGTGATGGGGTTTCACTATGTTGGCCAGACTGGTGTTGAACTCCTGACCTCATGATCAGCCTGCCTCGGCCTCCCAAAGTGCTGTGATTACAGGTGTGAGCCACCGTGCCAAGATGGTCCCCCTTGAATCACGCTTCACACCTGTGTATTGTCCCCTCCCCTTGAAGGGGCTGATCCATGCTTCATTTTGTGGAAGCGAAGCTGCATGACTGCCAAAGAGAGGGCATAGGAAGCTTTGCAGTTTCTGCCTTAGTCTCTCGGAATGTTCACTCTGGGGCAAGCCAGCCACCATGCATGACGTCTGTCTACCCTGAGACCACCATGATATGAGGAACCCAAAACAAGCCACATGGGAAGGCTGTATGGAGAGAGTAATGCCTGGGCAGGCCCCAGCAGTTCCAGCCAATTCAGCTGAGGTGCCAGACATGTGACTTTAAAAAGCCATCTTAGGGCTGGGCTCAGTGGTTCATGCCTATAATCCCAGCACTTTGGGAGGTCGAGGCAGGCGGATAACTTGAGGCCAGGAGTTGAAGACCAGCTTGGCCAACATGGCGAAATCTCATCTCTACTAAAAATACAAAAAATTAGCTGGACCTGGTGGCAAGTGCCTGCAGTCCCAGCTACTCCGAAGGCTGAGACATGAGAATCTCTTGAACCTGGGAAGTGGAGGTTGCAGTGAGCTGAGATTGCCCCACTGCACTCCAGCCTGGGCAACAAAATGAGACTCTTGTCTCCAAAAAAAAAGTCAGCTTGGATATCCAGCCAAGTTGAGCCTTCAGATTCAGATTCAGATGACTCCAGTCTTAGCTACCATCTGACTGAACTGCTTGAGAGACCCCACATGAGAACTGCCCAGCTGAGTGTAGTCAACCCACAGGACTGTGGGATGTTAATGGTTATTTTTAAGCCACTGAATTTTGAAGCAGTTTGTTACTGAGTAATAGAAAATGGAAACAGCCCTTCTGTGGGCCCATGTTTCCCTCTCTCTGGACTGTACCCCCGCTGTCCTGTACCCCTGCTGTACCCCCGCTGTCCCCGCTGCTCTATATCTGCTCTTGTCAAAATCCTTTCAATGAGCATGGCACAGTGCAGAGGAAAGAGCCAGGCTTTGGGGTCAGCCTGTGGGGCGGAAGAGACTAAACTAATCCTCGTTTAGTCTCTCACTATCCCTGTGACCTAAAGCAAAGTCATGAAGTTCTCTGGACCTCGGTTTCTGTATCTGCTCTATTGAAATAAAAACACCCACGTGCTGAAGTTGTTGAGGACTGGATGTAACATATGTAAAATACCTAGACGTCTCACCCAGTTAGTCTCACTAAATGGTGGCCTTTAGCAGACTCAGCCTTCTAGACTTGCATCAGATGGCACTTCCATTTCTAATTCTCATCACTTATAAATTATATAGTTTTGGAAAATTCCTTAAATTTATCTGAGCCTTACTCTCCTCATGTGTAACACATCTAGACCCTTAGGCCATGTCCCATAACCGGCATGGCATCGGAAACCCTTGGAAGAGGAAGTAAACCATGCCCACAGTTAGGGCTCCCCAGTATCTGGTGGGCTGGGGGACCGTAGTGGATGGCAGACTGCAGGGAAGGAACGGCAGAGGGCAGAGAACTCACGACCCTGAGTGAGAAAAAGGTTCACTGGACGAGGAAGGGGCCTGCCGAACAGAGCAGGGGGAGGACGACTATTTGGAATGTTATGAGGCTGGGCATGACCATCGTGGCTCAGTGACCTTCCACCCTCACTCCCTTAGGCCTCAGGGCTTTCCTGGTGGAAAGGGAAAGATTTGGGGTACATGGCAAGAACAGGGTCATCAGGGCACAGAGTCACCAGGGCACAGACATTTCTGCTGTCGGAACTCCTTAAGAAAGAGCTAAGAATGACAAACAGAAGATGCTGGCTGGGCGCGGTGGCTCACGCCTGTAATCCCAGCACTTTGGAAGGCCAAGGTGGGTGGATCACAAGGTCAGGAGTTCGAGACCAGCCTGACCAATGTGCTGAAATCCTGTCTCTACTAAAAATACAAAAATTAGCTGGGTGTGGTGGTGGGCACGTGTAGTCCCAGCTACTCGGGAGGCTGAGGCAGGAGAATTGCTTGAACCCAGGAGGTGGAGGTTGCAGTGAGCCAAGATCAAGCCACTGTACTCCAGCCCGGGTCACAAAGCGAGATGTCATCTCAAAAAAAAAAAAAAA
>CAUYLG010029979.1:0-19943 GCA_963573385.1 Cacajao melanocephalus
ACCTTTATGTAATCCTCCCAATGACTTTTTGAAGGGTCACTGAGCTCTGAGCTCCATTTGCAGATGAGGAAATCTGCCTACAAGTAATATAAAGTAGCAGAACCAGAATTACAGCACAGCTGTATTAAAACATCACTGAACTGCTCAGTTTTACAACTAACCTTCCCCAACTACATCTTTCTTTCTTTCTTTTTCTTTCTTTCTTTCTTTTTCTTTCTTTCTTCCCTTCCCTCCCTCCCTCCTTCCTTCCTTCGTTCCTTCGTTCGTTCCTTCCTTCCTTCCCTTCTTCCTTTCTTTCTTCAAGGTCTCACTGTGTCACCCAGGCTGGAGTACAGTGTGCAGTGGCACTATCATGGCTCACTGCAGCCTCAACGTCTTGGGGTCAAGCAATCCTCCACCTCAGCCTCACAAGGAGCTGGGACCACAGGTGCATGCCACCATGCCCCGCAACATTTGTATTTTTTTGTAGAGACAGGGTTTTGCCATGATGCCAGGCTAGTCTCAAACTTTTGAGCTCAAGGAATCTGCACACTTTGGCCTCCCAAAGTGCTGGGATGAGAGGCATGAGCCACCACACCCAGCTTAGGGGTTCTGTTTTTCATCAGATGCAGGATTGGCCCTCAGGAGTGTTAGAGAATTGTCAACTCTCAGAGCTACAAGAAAAGTCAGAGATCACCTAATCCTACAACTGGATTTTACTGACTTGGAAACTGAGATCCAAGAGGCACTGTGAAGATCCCAGTGCTGGCTACTGGAACATTCCACATATTCCACCTCTCCCACCAGGAAGTCAGGTTCTGAAGACATTTTGTTATAACAATAACTCAAGTTAAGTTATATATCTCACCAAAATAATACTGAAAAAAATTAGTGCAAATAAAATCACAACTCATAAAGGTACTCATTCTTTTTCTTGGGTGGCCTAATTTTTAGCTGTGACTAACATGCACTCATATTTGCTTGTGTATGAACAATAACAGGAATCATAACAACGGTGGTATTATATTTTTATACCTAGCATTTCATCTCAGCTGTATAAGCCATGTTAGCATCATCAATTCATTAATCATGAGAACACTTCTTTGAGGTTCTCTCAGTGTGTAATTTTATTGCCCTTTTTTATGGGCTGAGAAGCTGCAACCAAAGTACAGTGACGTCTCAAAGTCCCTTGACAAATTGACAGAAAACCCAAAACTAAATCTTTCTTTCATGCTTGCAGGCATCTATCCTCCTACTAACTAACATTTGGATATTCAGGTCATAGAGCATTATTTATTACAATAGTATTTATATATCCTCATAAACTTTTTAGTAAGACAATAAGTTTATTAAGATTTATATTTTAAAAGGCAGTTACTTCTTCTTCATCTGCATCTATAAGGTGCTGTTTCTAACATTTCCCTGCATTCTATCCTCAAATTCATTCCATTTTTAAAAATCCTGATTTTTTTCATAGTCCTTTCTTTTAAGACTTTTTTTTTAGAGCAGTTTTAGGTTCTCAGCAAAGTGAAGAGAAAGGACAGAGGCTTCCCATATGTCCCCTTCGCCCACATGCATGGTCTTCTCATTATCGTCAATGTCCCCACCAGAGTGGAATGATTATTAGAATTGCTGAACCTACACTGACACATCATTACCACCAAGGTCCACAGTTTACACTAAGGTTCACTCTTGGTGTTGTACAGTCTATGAGTTTAGATAAGTGTATAATTACATGTTTCCATCATTATAGTATCATGCAAAGGATTTTCTTTTCTTTTCTTTTTTTTTTCTGAAACGGAGTCTCACTCTGTCGTCCAGGCTAGATTGCAGTGGCACAATCTTGGCTCACTGCAACCTCCGCTTCCTGGGTTCAGGCAGTTCTCCTGCCTCAGCCTTCTGAGCAGCTAGGATTACAGGTATGCACCACCATGCCTGGCTAGTTTTTGTATTTTTAGTAGAGACGGGGTTTCACCATGATGGTCAGGCTGGTCTCAAACTCCTGACCTCGTAATCTGCCAGCCTTGGCCTCCCAAAGTGCTGGGATTCAGGCCTGAGCCACTGCGCTTGGCCATGCAAAGGATTTTCAATGTCCTAAAAATGCTCTGTGCTCTGCCTACTCATTCCTGCCTTCCCCCAACCCCTGGAAACCACCGATACTTTTAATTGTCTCTGTAGTTTTGGCTTTTCCAGAATGTCAGTTGAAACCATACAGTACATAGCCTTTTCCAATTGCCTTCTTTCACTTAATAATATCCGTTTAGGTTTTCTCCATGTCTTTTCATTGCTTGATTTCCTTTTAATGCTAAATAATAAGCCATTGTCTAGATGTACCACATTTTATCCATTCAAGTCCATCTCATTTTTAACTGGGCACAGAACCTTGGTTACTAATGATACGTAATTAGGAGTAACTGATGAGATGAACAGACATGCCTGCTTGAAGTTTAAGAAAATTCTACTGAAGGGACTTTGGGCTGAGCCACAGGAAGAGGAACTTCCTTCTTGAGCAAGGATCTCCTTTTCCTCTTTCCCTTCCTTCCGTTTTTCCCTCTAGTCATGGGGGAGTTTCTAGGAATTGCTGACTCTTTCCGTGTGTTTTATTTCAAGAGAAGTCAGGCATGGAAGAAAGAGCCTCAGCTGAGCCAGTTACTTGGGCTTCAGTGTCTCTAACTGTAAGATGACAAGGCCGGAGAGATGATTTCAGGGGTCCCTCTGAGCTCAGCTAACCCAAGATTCTACCTTCTTTGATTTCATCTATGACGTCTGCTTCTATCTAATGGTTTAAAAGGAAGGCTTACTTTATACAGGTCAGCAAAAATAGTTTGCCTTACATTTATTTGAACGTTCCACAAAACCAAATCCTTGTTTCATGGCCCATAGTTTATATCATTTTATTTTCACTTATTTTTCCTTCTTGCTCTTGAAATTCCAACAGCCTGAGAGTCTGGCAATCTTCAAGACTCTTCTCAGATGTTTGAAATGTACTTGGTGGTACTCAATATTTTCCAAAGCCTATGAATTGATGGAGAAATCAAAACAGACTGGTTTCCACCAGGGTTACTGCCATCAATTTTGCTGTATTCCAGACTCAGTTTCCTTCCAAGGATATTCTTACAAATGCCACTACCACATTTCCATCTTTAGGATCAGGATTAACTGCCTTACTCATATAAGAACTTTTTCATGAGTCTCTCATAGCAGTACAATAACAGATTTTTTTCCCCAAAAAAGAATTGTATAAAGCAATATCCTCATAATTAATCTGGGATACAAAATTATGAAGGTTCAACCGAAATCTCATGCATTTGGGTAGCTTTAGGAGCAGATCTTTTCTAGATTGTTCTAAATCATTAATCTGGGTTACAAAAATATTCCATCTACACTGTCAGTTACCCCCAGGTCTGCCTGTCACCCCCTTTTTAAAGTAGTCTTTATTTTTTTCCAGCCTTGGCATCTTTCTTGCATAAATAAACTTTATTTTTTAGAACAGGTTTAGGTTCACAGCAATTTTAAGTAGAAAGTACAGAAAGTTGCCATATTACCTGACCTTTTTTAGTGGCTTAAGCTCGTTTGATTGAATTTCTTTCACTTACAAGCAAAAGAATTCTAACTAATACAGAAATTTAAATGACTCGATGATATATGTATTACTGGATCTTTAAGTATTATTCTTAAGATGATAACAAATGCTTCTTATGTTCAAAAGCACTTCCAGTTGGCAAAGTTGTTTAAAATTAAAATTTCAAAGCCAGGCATGGTGGCTCCTGCCTGTAATTCCAGCACTTTGGGAAGCTGAGGCAGGCAGATCACCTGAGGTCAGGAGTTCCAGATTAGCCTGGCCAATATGGTGAAACCCTGGCTCTACTAAAAATAGAAAAATTGGCCGGGTGTCGTGGTGTACACCTGTGGTCCTAGATGCTAGGGAGGCTGAGGCAGGAGAATCACTGGAGCCCAGGAGGTGGAGGTTGCAGTGAGCTGAGATCGTGCCACTGCGCTCTAGCCTAGGCGACAGAGCGAGACTCCATCTCAAAAAAATATAAACAAACTAATGAATTAAATTAAATTTTTACCCACACCATTTGTGTTAGCTGTTGGTTAAGCATGATTCCCTTCAGCTTGTCATCTGTCAGCACCTTTCCTTGGGATCTCTGCTTTACTGAACGTTCAGGCACCAGACTCTCTGCCTCCCCTCACTTCAAACTCCCTTGCTTTTCTCCACCCCTGCCAGTCTCTGTGCCCTTCTGACATGGGCTGGCATTTCTGGGTTCCTCTGAAGCAATGTTTTGAAGGATTATTCTGAAACTACAGACTTTTCTGTGAACATCTACATGGGACACAGTTCATGTTCTAAATCAAGCTTACACAGCATGTTATTTGTGCAAACAGATTTAATGTTACAACAATGTTCACTTTGGAAAGCATTAATTACTTTATATTTCTTCTTATTAAAAAATCATGGCCGGGTGCAGTGTCTTAAATCTGTCATTCCAGCACTTTGGGAGTCCAAGACAGAAGGATCACTTGAGGCCAAGAATTCAAGATCAGCCTGGGCAGCACAGTGAGAACCCCGTCTCTACAAAAAATAAAAAATTTTAGCTGGGCATGGTGGCAGCACCTGTAGTTCCAGCTACTCAGGAGGCTGAGGTTAGCGGATCACTTGAGCCCGAAGTCAAGGCTGCAGTGAGCCATGATCGTGCCATTGCACTTCCACCTGGGTGACAGAGCAAGACACTGTTTCAAAAAAAAAAAGAAAAATCAAAACCAAACAAAAATCATAACCATATTGACCATTCCTTATTTCTTCCAGGCGGTTCTTTCTTCTGGCATATCTAAAAGTGGTTTTAAATATTTACACAGTGATCCTTTTACTGACTTTTCCAAGGGGCCTAATTGTCTAGGAATTGATAAGATATACTAACCAGGTTTGTGCTTTCTTTGTAAGCCATGGAGGAGAGCTGAAGGAGGCTTTACTCTTTAATCTATTTTAGGATCACATTACCTAGCATGGCGTACCAGCTATCTTGATCGTAAAACATCCCAGCTGTTGAATTGCCCTCAGCCGCACCATAGGACAGTTTAGATTAGAAAATAAGAAAGAATTTCGTGTCCAGTTGAAATGACATGGAGGAATTTGACGGCAAGTAAATGCCTGTTTATGGAAGGCAGTGTGCTTTCCAATCGGACAACCCCTCCTCTGCCCAAAAGTGCTGAGACAAATGTGTGCTTCTAAACAGTGGGTCGATTTTGTTCCTGGAACCGGTACACAAATGTTAGATTTTTAAAACTGCATTACTAGATCAAGGGGAAGCTTAGTGCAGGCTTCTTTTAGGAGAGCTGGGACATACACTGCCCTAGATTCCCATCACCTGCCCCTTTATGCTCTATTACATGTTGAGGGAAAATAACTTCCCCCTCCTTCCCTTTGTTTTTCTTTCAGTGCAAATGAAGTCAAGGGCAGTTCTGGGGCTGGGTGGGGACAGGCGGAGTCTGTGCAGTACAGGAGACTTTCTTTAATGGTATAAAACTAGCCCTAAGCTAAATGGCTCTGACAACAAGATTAACTATTCAAACCAGGTGAGACTTGTTTCTCCATTCATGACAGAGCAGGTTGGAATTCACTTCAATTTACTAATCCTATGTTTATATTGATTAATTTCAGGAAAATGAAATAAGCTTTAACATATGGACTTTTCCAAGCAGTTTCATAGGAATGTATGTTATTCTCACAAGCACTTTTGGCTTTTAAAGATTTTTTTTCTGAGTATAAACATAAGTCGTATTAGAGATCATTGTGAAAAAAATTTAGAGAGCATCAGAGAAAATAAAAATTACCTTTACTACGATTCCCATGCAGAAACAACTTCTCTCGATCCTTAGATTTACATATTTATTTATTTATTTTGTAATTCATTCTCTAATCTATTTAGTCCCTTAGAGTCCCTACATTTTACTTTCAAAACATCCCTTTGAAGAAGGTAGGTCAGGAAGTATTAGGTCAGTTTTGCTGATGAGGAAACTGATGAAATTTCATGACGTGTCCTGAGGCCCACAGAAAATCAGCGTTGGCCCTCCAGCTGTCCCCACTGTGGCCGCCCTGGGACACTCAGAGATGCCCTTCTTTGTAGATCGGTTTACTTGCTCCGTGTCTTCTGCAACCACTGCTATGTTCCTCAAAGGCGAGGGGGAATTTTCTTTTTTTTTTTTTTTCAATGATTATGGTATCAGTTACTCCTTGTTAGTCCCAGGTTCTATACTTGCAAATTTACCTACTGGCTAATCAATCTTCCCTGTGCTCTCTCAGTCACTTGTGCGCAGGCACAGAGCAGGGAAAAATGTGAGCCCATCCCGACCCTGCCCAGCGGAGGTCAAACACATTGGCACTCTGTATTAGTATTGTTGCTGCTGTGGTGGTCATTGCCTAATAATAAATGCCACGGCCTCTCAGGGGATTCAGCTTATGCAAGCGATTCTGACTTAAAGGAAGAAGAGCTTCCTGCTGCAGATGCTAGGAAGCTGTCTCAGAGTTTTTGATGACCACCACCCCGGCACCCTCCAGAGTACCTCTCTCCCCCTCGGATTGCGATTACTCACCTGTTCCAAACTCTGACACCCGTTACCTGAGGCTCTCTGTCACATGCCTGGTTCTCTGTGAAGCATCAGGATAGTCCACGTACAAGTTAGGGCAGGCTTGTTTATGGCCTTGCTTTGGGAATGTTTATGTCAGAGTCCTAAGGGCCTGGCCATCAGCCCTGCTTCCAACATTGTTGCTTTCAGGAAATGTAGGGTAATCCATGCAACAATGTCTTCTGTCTTGCTTTGACACCCCAGAGTTTCTTAGGTGGATTTGCAGATTAGACCTCAATGCATAACAGTGTTCTTTGTGAGAAAAGTCTTTACCTTTCACTACTTGCTGCTAAGAAAAAATACAACTAATTTGTGCAGAAGTCCTAGAATTTCAGTACGATAAGCTTAAATGAATCCGAACATATGCAGATTTGCTTACTCCTTAAAGAAAACTTAGTTTCAAAAGAACAAACTCACTTGAGAAAATGTCTAATGAAGGAGGGAGACTATTTAGAGAAAGAATATTTTTTCTTTCTTCAGGAAATACTAAAATTTATTTTTTCTGAGAAATTCCAACTGGGACTGATGACAGGCATCTAACATATAATACAATAGTTCAGTGGGTAGCAAATAAATGTTTTGTTTTTATTTAATGTGGTTTGCAGTTTCATAATAAGGACAGTTATGTTGCCAACCAAAATAACCTTAACTATTGAAAGATAATTAATTTCTTATTAAATTATTCTAGGAAAATAAGAGCAAAATAACTTGGGAATAAACAAACTATATTCATTTGGATACTTTTGTTATGAAAATAATTATTTATGCTTAAAATATATATCTTCATTATAACTGTCAGTATAAAAATACAATATGTAAAAGATGTTAAAAATCAAACACTGTGGGAAATCAAATTATCATAGCTGACAGATGGCAGCCACCACTCTGATGAAGCGAAAAAAAAATGTAGTTCAAACAAGGATCTCCTAAGAATTGTCAATAACTACCTATATCAATCTCAACCGTAATAAGAAATACGCAAATGAAAACCACATGGAGATGCACTGTTTTTTCAACCCGTAGATTAGCAAAAACCTAAGAGTTTGACAACATGTAATCCTGGCAAGGCTAAAGGAAACAGGCTTCTCATACATGGCTGGTAGGAGTGTCATACAGTGATTTGGCACTATCGAACATAATTACACTTGCAGTTACTATCTGCTCCAAAAAAATCTCAGTTCTGGGTATGTGTTATGCGTATGTACCAGCACATGCAGGAAAACACGTATGTTCAAGGTTATTTACTGCAGTGTTGCTTGAAAGAGCAATGACCGAGAACAACCCATGTGTCTGATAAGGGGATGGCTTCTTAAACAAATGGTAGTTCTTCCGTATAATAAACTACTATGCATCAAAAGAACAAGGAGACAACATGAATGAACTTTAAAAGCATTATGTCGCCCAAAAGAAGCCAGTCACAAAGGACCATATTTTGTATGATTCCAGTGGCATAAAATGTCCAGAACAGGCAATCTACAGAGATAGAACGTAGATTGGTGGTTGCCTCAGGCAAAGGAGCGGGAGTGGGGTGGAGAGGCTGGGGAAGCGGTGGTTAAAAGCTACAGGGCTTCTTTTGGAGGCAATAGAAATGCAATGAAATTTATTGTGGTGATGGATGCATAACTCTGTAAATAGAGAAAAAGCCACTGAATTGTGTACTTCAAATGGTGATGGCATAGTATGTGAATTATATCTCAATAAAACTGTTTAAACAAATAAAGGCCAGTGCGGTGGCTCACACCTTTAATCCCAGCTCTTTGGGAGCCTGAAGTGGGCCAAAATGAATATAATTTGTTTATTCCCACTTGAGGTCAGGAGTTTGAGACCAGCTCAGCCAACATGGTGAAACCTCATCTCTTCTAAAAATGCAAAAATTAGCCGGTAGTGGTGGCGTGCATCTGTAATCCCAGCTACTCAGGAGGCTGAGGCAGGAGAATCACTTGAACCTAGGAGGTAGAGGTTGCAGTGAGCTGAGATTGCACCACTGTACTCCATCCTGGGGGACAGAGCAAGACTCCATCTCAAAAGTAAAATAAATAAAATTTATTTTAAATAAACAATAAATAAATTGTATTTATTTAAATATTTTATAAAGGATCCTTATAAGAATATTTAAATAAATAAATAACATTTAAAAATAAGGATGTTCATGCTGATATAGAAAGGTCTGTAAGATATTTTACATAAAAGAACAAAAGACAGAGCAGTCAAGTTATTGTACAATCTTTTGAGTAGAAAAGGTGGAAAATAAAAATGCATCATTTTTTCACATACATAAAGAAACGCTGGGATGAGGTTATACATGAAGCTAATGAAAGAGCTCACTTTGGTGAAGAAGAATGTAGACAGAGCCAAAGCGTCCATGTATTTGTCATTGTACTTCTTGGCTATCCGTATTAATTTGACATGATTGGTTTAGTTAATGTACATACTTTAGCACTATGTCTCAATCATGGAACAACATTTTAAATTATCCAGACACATAATACATTATTTTTCCTAGCCAGACGGCTTTATCAAAGTGCCCAGAGAGTTTCTATTTGTTGTGACAGAATATGTTTGCACTTGGACTCATCAAAATGGTGGTAAAAGTCACTGCCAGAAATACGAAAAGATACACGCTGGATGAATTGATGAACTGGTTTCATTGAGCAGGTGTTCCTGAACTCTAAACAGGGTGTCACTCAGCCTCTGTTCTGATTCCTCAGCTGTGCGCAAGGAAGTGTTGCACTGTGGCAAGAATTCCCAGCATCCACCGATTGTCACCCACTTGCCGGCTGATGTGACCGGGAAGGCAAATGATGGCAAATGACATGTGGAACAGATTCAGCTTCAGACAGCGCTTTGAAGCAGCAGCAGCTGTCAAGTTCTGCTTTGCGCCACACTTATGAAAGAAAATTATAATTCACAGGTTTCAAAATATTAATACAATCTCAGCTCTTTCAATGGATTCTAATCCATCTCCACAGTGGAGACAGATCAAAACCTGGCACTGCACACATCAGGTTGTCTAACAGCTGGTGGGAGGCACGGAGTTGCCTCAGACGTGCCAGCTAGGGAGAGCAGTTCCACAGTTACCAGCACAGCTGGTCTTTAACCGTGTCTATGGGATTCATTTTTGCAATGTGTTTCTCTAGGTGTTCTGTTGGGTTGTCTGTCTTCAAAAACACTAACTTCAGATGTCAAAGCATGTCATTCCTCTTAGGCCACAGGGCAGTAAATTGTCCAGTTACTCCATTATATTAGGATTAGAAAAAAAAATTATAGTTATTAAAAATTATGGAAAGTCCTGTTAAATTAGTGGTGAAGGACTGATAGGAAGTTCCTTCCTTCCTTCCTTCCTTCCTTCCTTCCTTCCTTCCTTCCTCCCTCCCTCCCTCCCTCTCTCTCTCTCTCTCTTTCTCTCTTTCTTTCTTTCTGACAGAGTCTCACTCTGTTCCCAGGATGGAGTGCAGTGGCATGATCTTGGCTCACTGCAACCTCCGCCTCCCAGGTTCAAGCGATTCTCCTGCCTCAGCTTCCTGAGTAGTTGGGACTACAGGCACGTGCCACTGCGCCCAGCTAATTTTTGTATTTTTAGTAGAGCTGGGGTTTCGCTACATTGGTCAGGATGGTCTCGATCTCTGGACATCATGATCTGCCCGTCTTGGACTCCAAAAGTGCTGGGATTACAGGCGTAAGCCATGGCGCCCGTCCCAGGAAGTGCATTCTTTCATAAGACAAATTGTTTACAGTAATAACATCCTTTTTAAAAAAATACATCATAAGTGCCAGAAAACTAAAGATACTGTATAAAAAACCAGCCTTCATATAAGAGTCACTTGTACCCTGCTTAACTCTATGAGAGGTGGGGAGGTGGACAGGGGAGATGAAGTCACCCTAAAATGAACTCACTGTTGTCATTTTTTATCTATTCATTCTATTTAATCCAAACTGCAGTATACTACAGGGTCTTTAAAAAAAAAGAACAATTCTTAGATTAGGGAATATTAGCATTAATTTCTGCATTTACATCATTTATGTTACCTTGTCCAAAACATTTTCCTCCCTATGTTTGCCCCAAATGCCCTTAATCTGAGTTTTGCAAAATAACTTATGGTGAGATATTTATTCCAGACAAGATTGACATGGAAATATATTAAATGAAAAAAAATTTTTCAAAAAAAAAAAAAAAACCCAGTATGTGTAATACATGCTACTTTTAAATGTAAGCTTAGAAAAAAGCTAGAAGAAAAATATATATGAAATTCTTTTTTTTGTTTGTTTTGTTTTTTCCTTTTGAGACAGAGTCTTTCTCTGTCGCCCAGGCTGGAATGCAGTGGCATGATCTTGGCTCACTGCAATCTCTGCCTCCCGGGATCAAGGGATCCTCCCACTGCACCCTCCTGAGTAGCTAGGATGACAGGTGTGCACCACCAAGCTCTGCTAATTTTTATATTTTTAGTAGAAACAGGGTTTCACCATCTTGGCCAGGCTGATCTTGAACTCCTGACCTCAAGTGATCCACCCACTTCAGCCTCCCAAATCATGCTGGGATTACCGGCATGAGCCACCACGCCTGGCCTATATCAAACTCTTAACAGTGATTGGGGAGTAAGAATATTTTAACTTTTTTATCTCACTTATCTGCAATTTTTTATAGTTAGCACAATGTTTTTCTGTAGTCCTAAGAAATAATACAGTCCTATTTTAGAAAACAGATGAGAAATCTAAAAATAGGAGTGGGAGAACTGATAGATATAGATACCCAATAAGTCAGAAGACAGCCTCGAAAAGAGGTCATGGTTTGTGGCACAAATGATCCTTTCTTGTTTGTTTTTTATTTTTATAAAAATAGAGACAGGATCTCACTGTGTTACCGAGGCTGGTCTCAAACTCCTGGGTTCAAGTGATCTTCCTGCCTGAGCCTCCCAAAGTGCGGGGATTACAGGCGTGAGCCACTACATCTAGCTGCAAATGGTGTTAATACAAAACCAAATTTCCCTTTTATTCCTCTTCCTCAAAATGGGTAGTTACACGTAGGATAAATTAAATACTAGACATGGAAACATAGATGATTGATTTCTTGTCATTACTTCTAAAGAGTGGTTTCAATAAATCAATGTACTCGCACTGTAATATACAAATAAGGTAACTGATAGTCAATTCTTAAAATAAAAACAACCAAAAAAAAAATCTGAGAGCTTTACTTGTACCTTCTATTCCAAACAGGCAACATTCCATTGGAAATACTTAATTGTTTGATTAGGTAAAATAAAATAGGTTTTATCCAAAGATAATTTTTAAATACCAGTAACTCCAATTTTGTCCTCTCAGTTAATATGCTTATTCTATATTAACCATCTAGTGTTCTAGAAAAATATATTTTTAAAAAGAAATAACTTTTTATGGCTTAAGAGAAAAATGTTTAAAATTAATTTTGAAGTGGCTGTGATTTTTTAAAATGCAGCAAGAATGTATGTCTAATTATGTATGTTTGATTCAACCTACAATAATGCCATATTTTCCTTGACATGGCGTAAGAATTTCTGTTTGTATTTTATGCACCTAATGGAATCTACTCCTGAATTCCTTCTTTCAGGAATCCACTCCATTCGGTGCATAAAGTACAAACAGAAATTCTTACTCTATGCCATGCTCCATTCAGTCATTCATTCAGTCAGCCCTGCTGAGTTTCTGCTCAACACTTGGCCCTGGGGAACGTAGCAGTGAGCAAAATTCTTCCGGTTTTCCCTGCCTTCTGAACTGTGGATTCTCTGGTCCAACCACTTGTTCTGAAGCTGATAGAGAAAAGGACTTGGAATCTCCTTCCTCCATGTGCCCAGCCACCCAGTGGGGATAAGAAAGCAGGTGAGGGAATCCCTGCTTGGGCTTTCAGGGGCCAAGTGCTGCTTGTGGAAGGAAGAACTTCTCTCTCTCTCTTCTCTTCTCTCTCTCTCTCTCTTTCTCTCAGATTCTTGCTCTGTTGCCCAGGAGAAGGGGTCCTCAGTACTTTGGAACTAACTAGTCACTTAATTCCCATTCATTGGAGCACATACAGGAAGCCCAAAGAGCGGTTTTTTGTTGTTGTTGTTGTTTTTTGTTTTTGAGCTGGAGTCTTGCTCTGTAGCCAGGCTGGAGTACTGTGGTGCAGTCTCGGCTCACTGCAACCTCCGCCTCCTGGGTTCAAGTGATTCTCCTGCCTCAGCCTCCCGAGTAGCTGGGACTACAGGAGTGCCACCATGCCCAGCTAATTTTTTGTATTTTAGCAGAGACAGGATTTCACCATGTTGGCCAGGATGGTCTTGATCTCCCAACCTCGTGATTTGCCCATCTCAGATTCCCAAAGCGCTGGGATTACAGGCATGAGCCACTGCGCCCGGCCCAAGGAGCAGTTTTGAAGGGAACAGGTACCAAAACACTACACTGACATCCACATTATATTCTCTCTCTCTCTCTCTCTCTCCCAGCTTTTTTTTTTCTCTCTCTCTCTCTCTGAGACAGAGTCTTGCTCTGTTGCCTAGGCTGGAGTGCAGTGGCACGATCACAACTCACTGCAGCCTCAATCTCCTGGGCTCAAGAGGTCCCACCTCAGCCTCCCAAGTAGCTGGGACTATAGGTGCACACCACCAAGACTAGCTAATTCTTGCATTTTTTTGTAGAGATGGGGTTGCGCCATGTTGCCCAGGCTGCCCTACTGTCTTTAATGGTGTTTAACATCACTCCTGCTAAATCAATGCCTTCAAGACTGTTTCTTATATTCCCTTGTCTTCCCTCGAAGAGTTTATGTAGCACATGGCTTCCACAGAGCAAGGATACAATGAACGTTTGTCTGTATGTGTTGCCTTCTTTCAGGAAGAGAACAGCCACACATCATGATCAACAGAGTGCGTGAGTGTAACGGCAGAATCATGAGGACATTCCAGTGCTACTGGAGTTGACTGCCCGTATGTGGAGTTGTACTTTACCCCTCTACTGCTCTTTTATCACTTCCCCTTCCTACCCACAGCTCTCACCAAGAAAACAGTGCAGACGCAAATTTCCAGACTGGACGCTTCCAAACCAGTTTATCTGTACCCTTACAGATGTACCAGTTAGGAAACTATTTTGTGTTTCTCTTTAAACAACCTCCTGAATCCTTCCTTGAGAGATAAAAACAACGAATTTCTCTTAGTTACTGTGATAAAAACCTTCAGAAAGCAATTACAAAATAGCACGTAGGTAACAACCTATGAGACCTGTAAGAAATGTCCTCTTGGTGTTAGAAGAACTCAACCTCTTTGGTATAGTGATACGATTTCCAAAATTACATTTGAAACTTCAGGCAATGACACAAAATGACATTTTAATAAATTAATCCTAAAATAACTTTGTTATAGCAGAATGTTGTCTGAATTCGGAAACGGGAAATCCTGAAGTATGTGGCAGAAAAGAATTTTTCTATGAACAGCAATTTGCCAACAACTTCAGGAGGGAACTGAACTCAAAGCTCTGTTGTCAGTGTGCAGAGTGTTCATGTCTAGAACTTGGTAAAATGGCTCGCTTTAAGGTTCTGGCTACAGTTGAATGTGAACCTAGAATGAATGCCAGTAGGTTTCGTTAGGCTATGGGGCCCATTCTACCTGACACCCAATCTCACCTCACACCTGAGGCTCCAGGGATTGGGATTCAGGCCAAGAACATTTGTGCACCTCAAAGAGATTCCCACCGTACAACCAAGTGGCTTCCACTAAAGTATTCTCCAAGCAAGCGGTAGGTCAGTTCTAAAAGGAGCAGCTGATCTGTCAGGTTAAAGGGAATGCTGATTCAAAGAGTTACACCTGGGCCACACCTACACCTTCAGAGCTGCATACTTATCTCAAATCTCCCCATGACCCAGGAAAAGAAAGCAGAGGTAGCTAAAAGACTGGGTCACCTGTCAACATAGTTGGGTCATCTCTCATTGCACCAACTAAAGGGTATTTTCTGGGCAGTAGATAAGCTGGGATTTTAGCGTATCAATCCACTCCATTCTTTAAATATTGTCTAGAAAATTGGAAAAATAAGGCTGGGTGTGGTGGCTCATGCCTATAATCTCAGTACTTTAGTAGGCCAAGGAGGGTGGATCACTTAAGATCAGGAGTTCGAGACTAGCTTGGCTAATAATATGGTGAAACCTTGTCTCTACTAAAAATACAAAAAGTAGCCAGGTGTGGTGGCACATGCCCATAGTCCCAGCTATCGGGAGACTGAGGCAGAAGAATCCCTTGTACCTGGGAGGTGGAGGTTACGATAAGCCAAGATTGTGCCACCGTACTCCAGCCTGGGCGACAGAGCAAGACTCCATCTCAAAAACAAAAAAAGAATATTGGAATAATAAAAAAGAAAAGGAGAAATCATTTTTTCTGAGTGCCAATCAGAAATAGGAAGTTTATTGTGTTTTAGTCACTGGAGTTGAAATAAGTCGTTCATCATCCTCTTCCCCTGTCTTTTAAGAATCATCATTACCATCAAGTGTCACTTAATAAGGATACATTCTGAGAAATGGGTCATTAGGCAATTTTGTTGTTATTTGAATGTCACAGATGTACTCATACAAACCTAGATAGTATAACCTACTACACACTTAGGCTATATAGTACAGTCTATTGCTCCTGGCTACAAATCCTGTGTGACATGTGACTGTACTGAATACCGTGGGCAATTAAAACAAAATGGTAAGTATTTGTGCATCTAAACATAGAAAAAGTACAATATAAACAATTTTTAAATGGCACACTTATTTAGAGCAGCTCCATTATAATCTTATGGGACCATACTGTATATACATATATGAGGTCCATCTTTGAGCAAAACATCATGATTTGACACATGATTTACTTTAAAGCAAGTAAACAACTGACAAAGTGATAGGCAGAAAGTTGGTCATTGAATGGCTAGAGCTTTTTCTAAAAAAAAATAAAATACAAGGCCAGAACTGACTTTTAAAATTTTCAAGTAATTTCCTTTAAAAACAATACTAAGGCAATTCTTTGCCGAAGGCAGATGGCGTCAAGTTCAAAAGGAATAAAGACTTCATGGCTCTGTCTCCTAGAGCCAAAGAAGATAAGCTGCAGGGAAGATTATTTTGAAGGAGGAGGAAGCTTGGGGGAAAGATAGTGACCCTTTTACATTTATTACAATAGCATTAACTGGAGCAAATAAATATCATCTGTATTTATTTGCTGAGGGTTCAGAGACCCTGGCAGCAGCCACAGAAGTCTGTCCTAACAAGATTAAACATTTTTAAAAATGATTTCTCAAGCGTGGACCCTAGGCAGCCTTCCCCTTCACCTTAGGTATAGGTCCTGCTTCTCGGGCTCCTGTTTCTTTATCTTTGTACTGCAGGAAAAAAAATTCACAATTCCTTTGACACATGAAGAGGATATTTCCAAAGCTGCAGTGCATCTGAAGTGTTTCAGGTGCAGCAGGGGAGGCCCCTTGGAGAACCTTGATTATTGGGTATTGTCAGAGCAGCTCATTGTCCCATTGGCTCAGCAGGCTCACACCACTGCCAATCGGTGCCCAGGATGATAATTCACCGCAAAGAGCCAAGGGAATGGTCACCTCCCTGAGGCCTGGTTCAGGATCTATACTGACTCTACAGTACAGTTTTTACAAGAGAGATGACGTTCAGCAAATATTTGTTGAGTGATGAACAAATGAATGCATGTCAGCAGTATAACCTACTACGCAATTAGGCTGTATAGTACAGCCTATTGTTCTTGGGCAGCAGCCTGGAATCGCTTCTGAGTTTTTGGTTCAGGATCTATACTGACTTTTCCAGGATGTCCCTTGATCACTGGGTGTTGACTCCTGCAGTGCAAATGTGGGAAATGAGTCCCTCCTCAGAGCAGTTCTCAGGCTTGAGGACATACAGCGGGCCCCCATGAGGAAGTTTTGGCTGTGAATATCACGACTTTCTGTTCCTGGGACTAGCCACAGTTCAAGAAACAGGCAGTTTTACAACATGGTGAGACTGACGTCTTCACTGTCATTTCATTTACGGTGCAAAAGAAAAGTATCCAGGACATCACCCTGAGACTGAGACCTTTGGAGCTATAGAGGCATACTTTCTGGAAACAGGAAGGCTCTCTAGAGTCATTGTCAAAAGGCGATTTGCCATTACAAGTTCTTGTCAAAGAGTGCCTAGAATTTGTACATTATACATAACCCAGAAAAGAAAACACAACATCCAGTATATATCTAACAAAGTGCAGCTAAAAACTGGCTTTTCGTTTGTCAAAATGGTAAGTATCCTTTGGATTTATCCTCAGAACAAAGTTCTGCTTGTACTACAAATATTTATTCTAGTAACATGAGTACAGCAGGATGTAGGGCCATAGAATTGTTTGCACAATGGAACTTTTTTTGAAGAAGTGGAGCTTGTCCATGTTTGAATATGATAGCAGATTTTCCAGTCACATAGTATTTCTCTTTCCCTCTGGACAAGATGACATTTGGGGGGAAGTGTGGTAAAATTTGGAATAGGCAAGGTTGCTTTTTAATCTTTAATGAGGGTGCCTTGTAAATAACCTAATTCTGGTAGCTTGTAGGTATCACTGACTGACAGAGAGGTTTATAGAACGTCCCACAGATACACTCTGCCCCTCACAGCCCAGGAGACAGGGATGTTCCTAAGCCCCAAATACCAAGTGAAGGCTGTCTTTGGGTATGTGCTAACACAATTTTAAATAGAGGGAAAAGAAAAAGGAGAAGAAGAAAGGGATGAAAATGGAAGAAAGAAAAAACAAAATTAGCCAGGAGTGGTGGCGTGCACCTGCAATCCTAGCTACTTGGGAGGCTGAGACAGGAGAATCTCTTGAACCCAGGAGGCAGAGGTTGCAGTGAGGTAAGATCGCGCCACTGCACTCCAGCCTGGGTGACAGAGCGAGACTCTGTCTCAAAAAACAAAAACAAACCAAAAGAAAAAACATAAGAAAGAGAGAGAAAGAATGAGGGGCACTTAGAATAGGAAAAGGAGCTCAGCGGGGAGGGCATTAAAGGCCTTTGGAGGAAAGTGTCAGCAGCTGAGATCGAAGTAGCGCAAAAAAAGCATTTGGCAGGGAAAGGGGTACACAGACAGCATTGTGTGTGGTGTTTGGGTACTTTGTGATGGAAAAGCAGGCTGTAGCCTGAGCCCCAAGATCGGGTCAGGTTAGGGAACAAGGCAGCATGGAATGGGTATGGTGAGTCAGTGTGCAACTGAATCTAGATTGACAGTAGAGGTCAAATTCGTGGAAGAAGGCAAATGATCCCAAAGACTCAATTACGTCTTCTGGAAAAAGACAGGTTGGCCCAATGCAAAGACCCAGATACAGAAACACTGCAATAGTGTCAACTGTGAGCCAGTATGGACAGCAAAGACGAT
Organism: Cacajao melanocephalus; assembly: GCA_963573385.1. NCBI lineage: Eukaryota > Metazoa > Chordata > Mammalia > Primates > Pitheciidae > Cacajao > Cacajao melanocephalus. The sequence goes on from CAUYLG010029979.1 coordinate 17,975, forward strand.
CCCCTGCCACCCGGGTCTAGGTCTATTCAGAGAGGAGTCAGTGGCCAAACTGGCTCAATCCCAAACCAGCGTCTGCCATGGCAGGCACAGTCATTGAGTTGTGAACACAATGGAAATAACTCAAAACACTCAAAGACTCACCAAAGTAGAGAAATATGGGGATCTCCCACAGATAGCTGATGGCGAGGTAGCAGAGAGGCAAAATAATGTTGAGTAAGACAGACGTGTCCCTGCTCCACCCTTTGCCAGCTGTGTGGGCTTGTCCAGTTCTCTTCCCCTCTCCAGTCCCCTCCTTCTTTACCTGAGCCACTCGATTATTTGGGGCTCATCTTTGGCCAGCATGCACTGGCACAACAACCATTTGTTTATAGCTGGTGTTCATTCTGACTAGTGAGTGCTCAAATCATACCACTTGTTAAATATTTCTAGTTTCAATCATTCTGGTAATAATAATGTCCATTTCATGGAGTTATTTTGAGGACTCTAAGTAATATGTATAAAGCATGCTGTACATTGCCTGACACATAGTAGCTGTTATTATTTTATTAAAATAGTTATCAATGTCACTAACTGTTATGAACTAAATTGTGTCCTTCCTCCACCCCTGCCAAATTCATATGTTGAAGCCCTAAGCCCTGATTTGATTATATAGGTGCTCCTCAATTTTAGATGTGGTTATGCTCTGATAAACCCATCATAAGTTGAAAATGTTTTAAGTCAGAAATGCATTGAATACATGTAATCTACTGCATGCCATAGCTTAGCCTAACCAACCACTCAGAGGCAGGTGCAGTGGTTCATGTCTGTAATTCCAGCACTTTGGGAGGCTGAGGTGGGTGGATCGTGAGGGCAAGAGATCAAGACCATCCTGGCCAACACGGCGAAATCCCGTCTCTACTAAAAATACAAAAAAAATTAGCTGGGCATGATGGCACGTGCCTGTAGTCTGAGCTACTCCAGAGGCTGAGGCAGGAGAATCACTTGAACCTGGGAGGCAGAGGCTGCAGTGAGCCGAGATCGTACCACTGCACTCCAACCTGGCAACAGAGCAAGACTCCATCTAAAAAAAAAAAAAAAAAAAAAAAAAGCTGCTCAGATTACTTTCATTATCCTACTGTACTGTCGGGTGAATCATCTAACATAAAGCCTATTTTATAACAGTGTTGAATATTTTGTGTAATGTATTGAATACTGTACCGAAAGGGAAAAACAGAATGGGTGCATGGACACTCAAAGTATGGTCTCTACTGAACTTGGATCTTTCCCGCAATTATGAGATCAAAAAATCATAAGTGGAACCATTGTAAGTTGGAGACCTTCTGTATCTGGAGATAGGGTCTTAAGGAGGTAATTAAGATTAAATGGGGTCACGAGAGTCAGTCTCTGATCTGACAGAATTAGTGTCCTTATAAGAAGAGACCCCAGAGAGCTTTCTCTCTCTCTCTCTCTCTCTCTCTCTCTCTCTTTCTCTCTTTCCTCTCATGCACACAGGAAATGTCAGGTCCACATGAAGACAGGATGAGAAGGTGGAGGTCTGCAAGCCAGGAGGAGAGGCCTCACCAGAAACCAGCCCTGCTGGCACCTAGATCTTGAACTTCTGGTCTCCAGACCTGTGAGAAAATAAATCTGTCGTTCGAGACATCCAGTCTATGGTATTTTCTCATAGCAGCCAGAGCTGACTAAAACACTGATTGATTTGCATCTGCAGACAAAAGATGGATTCCTTGTAGGTGCTGCTGGCAAAATAACTGACTTGTTTGTGCCCCACAGTTTAGACTTGGAAATCGTCTGAATAAGATTTTATTTTATTCTGCCTCACCTAGTCAGAGATGGATGTGTCTTCTGACCCATGGATAAAAAAACAGGACAATCCCATAAAGAATTCTGCAGGGATCAAAATATCTAGGAGGGAGCCTTATCGCCTTACATAATCCACATCACAACCTCGAGTTTCTCCTTCGGAACACCA